>CM035807.1:108765905-109073405 GCA_020466095.1 Chlorops oryzae
ACAAAACTAATATACCCTACTTACGCTGGGTATAAAAACGAAGACTACAATAAATCTCCGGATGCATTGATATAAGAATATGGCCTTCAGATGAGAATGATGAGGAGTTTGTATTCGGATTTCAATAAGAGCGATTTTAAAAAGGTTTTTGTCGACAGATTTTTGTAGGAAAATTTCCCAACCGAATAGAAGCTTCAATGGTGTCGAAAACATTTGAAAGCATCTTATAAATAAATAGTACCCTTAGTCATCACATATTCGCTGGAGAAAAACTCTTTCAAAAAGCTTTCTTTGAATATTCCTTGAAGGTATAGGTATTGGTTATTTTTAACCCCTAGTAAATAATCACCCCATTAGTCCATTATCATTGACAGGGGAAACGACAAGTCGATTCTGGAAACAAACACTGTCAATTACTTACTTTCTGTGACAGTGGATCCACTATGCAAATGTGAAACAGAATCTGTACAAAGAGATGAAAGAGAAGAATTAGTAACAACAATCAACACAATCAACCCGCTGAGAACCCGTGACAAAGTTATAATATTCCCAAATTGATTAGCCCAATCAGAAGAAAATTTTTTTCGTGTAACCTAACACGATCGAACACGAGTTCTCCATCTATCCATCTACATCTTTCAATCATGAGGAATACAACTAACAAAAAAAAAAAAAAAAAAAGAAGGGAAATGAGAAAAGCATTCAAATTCAAAGAATCGGTACCGCACACTTCAATTCAACTTGAAACTGCAGCAAGATCGTCAAGAGTCTGGCCACAGATGATTTGAAGGGGAAACCCGGACAAAGACTCCCTCAATTGGATAAAATCAAATCATGTTCGATTAAATATTGAAAGAAATTTTCAATTTGGGAAACGAGATGCAAACAGATAAATTGAGTGATAGATGAATGCATTCAACAAGAAATGGAAAAATATGGCAACGGAAGAAAAAGAAAGAAAGAAAGAAAAACAAATCCTGCACTTCACCAACCGCATCGAACGATAGTGGAGGAAAATATGCATAAAAATGGTAACACACAAGTAGACCGAAAAGACAACAAAAACACAAATCGACACAAAAAACAAGAAGAAAAATGAGAGAAAAAACGACAGAAAAAAGAAAAGAACGATAACTTCCAATTTAAAATTGGTAAAGCAAACAATATTGCTGAAGTGCTCTTCCCTCATGCTCAACGCATATTGATTCAGTTGCAACGATAGAATCAATTCTACACATAAAGATACAATCGCAAGAAATAATAAATATGGCATTAGATTGCCTTCAATTGCGACAGATGCAGCAGATACGGATGCGGACAACAGGGTCTCAGTCAGTCAGTCAGAGGCAGACGGCGATGCCGATACCCATCCGACCCGACCCAACGCGAAGCGAGGCAAAGATGCATGCAGCTGCGTAATGGGGGGAGAAATGAGCGCAGTCAACGGATCCCGTCGCTGCATGTCCAGGCAGACAATGAACTGTGTCCGCACTTGACGCCTTCGAGTGTCTGCAGCATCAACGGGCGGGGTGTGTATTGTGTGTGCGTTGTGCAACACGCATCACAAGGCCTTTCCACGTGCATTTCAATAGTCTCCTACGGATTGCTGTTCCGCAAATCTGTTGCATGTCACTGTCATTTGCGTAATCACTCACAGATTGTGGCTAACTTTCCTCGTAATTGTTCGACGTACAGGCAAGAAATCAATTTCACTCAATCCGTGTCTGTCAAGCACTCAATGGGGTTTGAGTTGAGGCAACATTATTTTAAATTTCGTTTACCGATAAAAGATCGATTCCAATATGAAATTTTCGTCAAGGATAAAAAATTCCCTTTGTTAGCTTAGTCATGGGCGGTAAATAATAGCACCCATTATTCCTTTAAGAATAATTGAGCACACACAATGGGGATAATGTAAGAAGTTCGAATTTTGATCTATCGTTCATATTAGATGTCCTCTACTAAAGACGCACAGGTTGATGATTATTTCAGAAAGGGTTTTTTGTGCTAGTCTCGTACGAAGGAAATCAAGGAAATCAAGGAAATTTTCCTATAATTCCTCGCATGTCGAAAAAGGTCTGAGCACTCTGAAACAGCGTTTCCCAAAGTATTCTCCGCGGAGCCCCAGGGCTCCTTTAATGCCTTAAATTGTATGGGAACTATTTATTGCCGGTGAATAGTGCCATATGTAACAAATAAGGCAACAATTTTTATGCCTTTCAAGGGCTCTGCGTCCTAAAAAGTTTGGGAACCCCTGCTCTAAACCACTTCACGTGCTGATTCTTAGCTCTGATAATTATAATTTCATAATTGGCAGTGATAGCAAAATGTAAGGTCGAGGGAGGTTTACAAAGCGAAAGAAAAAGGAGAATTTCTCCTGGCGGATTTGAAAAAGAAAATTCTCTCATTCTTAGGACACTTGAGTGGCTCTGGGATAGCGTAGGGGATGCGTACTATGCTCTTGATCCCAGGGGTCCGAGGTTCGATTCCCGGCTCAGGCGAAACGAAGTGTAATGTTCCAAGCCTAGCACTGGTTTTTCAAAAGGGACACTCTTCATTATAAGACATACACTCACACCAACACAAGAAAACCCCTCGTGGTATCACAATGGGCCGATTAACGGCCTAAGTGGCAGCCACTTCGACCTAAACTGCAGTAATATGGACTGACCCAAGTGTATCCTTCGGTCAGTCCTTCATGTTACCAGTACTAGTCCCCTCATAATTCCACTTCTAATGTATTCAACTGACCTTTTTAACATGGGCCTGTCATTGGAGAGGGACTAGTCCGTAAAACGGCTGATCATAGGCCAGTTTTTTTGGGTCAACTGTCGTAATTTTGTCTGGTTTTAGAATATTCATATGAGGGAAATAAACAACAAATTTCTTATATATATTCTAGGTTGATGAAAATGTCATTTATAGATTACCCTTAAACCAAACCCCTTTATTACCGACCGCCGGCTAGCCGATTTCGATGGAGCGAACTGCCATAATATAACCGGTAGGATTTGGACCGGTCAAAGACCAGTCCTTCTTAGAAAACAGACCGGCTCATTACTGCAGGGTACCTACCTACCTAGCACACTGGAATGGGAATAAAAATGGGATCAAGAACTATGAATATTTTAAATCAAAGACCATCAAATAATTTATTTTATTGACATCTTTTTTCAATGGAGAAAAATTTCTAGGAAAAAAAAATTCCCGGGGAATTTTCGTTTAGAATAGGGCTGCATAATTTGATGGAAAATGTGACCACCAACCAAACGATTGATAACACCCTCGTAATCCATTTTCCTTTAAATCTCTTTAAGTTCATGGAGGCACTGCGACCAGAGTATACCTAAATTCCCATATAGATAAAAGTCATTTTGATGGAAATATCGCATAAATTTCTAATTAAAGTTATTTTCAATTTTTTTTTTTTTTTGGGAATAATTTGGATAAAATACCACACTGATATCCTCAGGAGAAGGTAATTTAAATCTAAAAATTTTTTAATACATTTAAATATTTCAATTTATTTTGATTTGATTTTAGGAAAATACAAATATTTGCTGTTGACGTCAGCTTTGCGATGCTGGTCGAATCAATTTGATTTTATTTATATTTATTTAGCACACACACACACACATACATACTTAGAACTGAATATCTGATTGCTATTCTTGAAATAAATCATAAAATATGATACACGAAAAGCTCCTGAAGCTCATTTGTAATCATTAATGATGGATTCACTGACAATTACCCAAAAGAATGATTTATTAAGAGCATATAATTATTGATTGAAATATGAGCGATATTTATTTCAGTTGCGAAGGATGCGAACCATGAAAAAAAGGATAAGTCATATGGAAATAGTTGAATATTTTTGCTTAAAGCGCATGTGGAGATCATGAAAAAGTTCGGAGGAAAAATTTCTTCTAGCAAAATTATTGCGGAAAGTTGTAAGGATCAGTTAAAACGGGCAGAAGTAAGGAAAAGGACTTTCAATGCATAGAATGGCAAAGTACCCAGCCGAAAAGCAAGGGTCGAATTTCGCTTTGGCGATATCGTTTCAATATACCCAAGTAGAAGGTACATAAGTATGTCAACAGTTACCAATGTCTATAGCGTCCCTACTACATTGCGGGATTAGAAAAATAATGTGGACAACGGGTATAGCATTTTTGTATCAATATGTTATATCTACTCTGTTGACATTCAATACCATGCCCATACAAAATGTCTATAGGAGATTGCCTTGCTATATGGGGCATTAGCAAGTCGCCATTCCTGTTGAAAATCCTATAGAGACACGGCACCACGGTCTTCTGTTGACATCCAATGACATCTAATGGGAAATGTCTATTGCAGTAATGCATTGCCTGGGTACAAGTGGTCGCTGTACCCAAAGTCGATAGAGAAACGCCACCGTGTCTATGGCGACATTTTCTGGTGGGTATGGGGTATAGTATAATCGAGGATTTCTAGAGGTCATATTTTACATCATACGCATGAAGAATATCATCGTAGCTCCTACGAACGTCTGGGAGTCACTAGCGGTCCTAATGTGATTTAACATTCCCTAGGGATTTTCGACCTAGAAATTTTTCACCGCGGAAAAAGGCGGAAATAAAAGAAAAATTGGGATGACCTTTGCTTAAAAATTTTCGAAAATTCTTGCTCCTTCCATTATGCCTTCTTGGTCAGCTTAGAATGGGACAATTTTTTTCCAAATCCGCAAGGCGAAATTCTCCGGGATTATTTAAAATCGGACTGTATAAATCAAATAGTAAGGGACCTTCAAACTATAAAGATGGTTCTTTTGGAGTTCCGAGTCCCCTACGGATCCGATCAATTTGGGATTCGAAAGCCAGAAATCATAAAGGAAAATTTTTCTTCCATTCAAATTTCAATTCCTCTTTCATTAAACGCAATCCAATCAGTTTCTGATTACGGAAAAATCCTTGTCTTTGTTGATGATTAGGATGCATATTCATAATTTTTTTTTGCGCGATAATTTTGATTTTCGGAAATGGGAAAAATTCTCAGAAATTATTTCAGGATCCTTTAAACGGCTTAACCCTTAAGTCCATTAAAATATATGAAATTAATCCAATTTTCAGTCACAAATTTCCAAGATTTCCAAGATTTCTATTTAATTTGAGGTTTCTTTGAAATTCGTTCCTCTTCATCTCCGCTTTTTTTTTTTTTTGTCTTCTTTTCAATGAAAATAAAACTGAAAAAACCCCCATGAATTCTCGAAATTCTTGAAAGACTAGAAAATCGTCAAGGGCATTGCGTGGGAAATAAAAGGCGAAAAACGGAAATTGAAACTCATGGACGAAGAAGAGTTCTGAAGGTGAATTTCCCAACGTACAAGTCCGCCAACGTTGTGTCTCTATGACAACTTTGGCGTCGTCATTGCCGTCCTTCATTTTCCCAACCGTCTACACTTCGGCTGCAAATACTTCGAATTTTTCGCTTAATTGGACTTCCTTCGTGGGTTGCGGAACGTTGCAAGGTCAACACAAAAAACCAAAATAAAGACAAGAATGGAAAATAATTTCCGAATTTTTTTTGTTTTTTTTTTAAGAATTCTCTCTCTCTCTAATTGGATGTGATTCTGGAATTAAGAGTACATTTATATATTTTGATTTGACGCTAGAATTTCAATCGACAAGGTTTTCCATCCGCTCACAATAAGCCTTTAAAAGCGCTTTATTTTAAGCGTTTCAAATTCTGTTTCATTGCATTCTCTTATCCTCAAAATAGTTTGTGGAAAATATCATTTTAGCTGTTTCCGCTGCTCGACTAAGCCGCTTACAACCGGAAATCCCATGCATTGTGAGCTAGATATGGCGATGGAGAGAAAGGGAGATGGCAATGGAAAGAGATAGAGAGAGAGAGAGAGGGAGAGAGAGTGGGAGAGAGCGCAGTGCAAAATCGTTAGTAGAAAGATTTTTAAAACAATGCAAGGAAATAAGAGCAAATAAATTTCGGCAAATTTTCCGTCATGTTTAAGAGGTCCTTCTGGTCTAGAATTTTTTGAAAATCGATTTTTTTTATACATAAGTATATATATTTCGGAAGAATAGACTTCTAAGAATATGCTGGCAAAGTTTCGTTAAGATATTCACAATATTTTCTTTCAAAATTTTCTTTCTTCAAAAAAAAGCGCGTTTTTGGATGTGTTAAATTAAAAATTGCGTCATTTTTTCAATTTTCAATTCTTTTTTTTGTTCTAGTTCACGCGATAGCCGCATTCATTCTGATTAAAAATGTGTACAGTGGACTCTCGTTAATTCGAAACTCGAAGGACTTTTAAAATATTACGAATTATCGAGTGTTTGAATAAACGAGAGTCGAGTGTATAAAGAGATTTTGTAGGGAACTCGTGATCACTTTGAATTATAGAGCGGTTCGAATTATCGCAGGTTTGAATTAACGAGAGTCGACTGTATTTTTTTTTTTTTTTTTTTTCAAATAACCCGAACTTAAGAAATCGTGTATGCAACGGAGGTACTTCTTCAAAAAGCGTCCATTTCGGCGCCATTTTTAAAATACAAAAAAGAAACAAAAAGCATACAACAACATTTTTTTCGGAGTGTCAACAAATAAGATAATAATCCTGCAAACTTAGAAACCTGTTTTTTATTTGTCTTAATACCAACAAAAAATCATGAAAATATCCTGAATTTTCTTGCTCTAGACCAGAAGGTCCCCTTAAATTTCCAAAAGTAATTATTTCAATTTTGCTGTCTTTCGTGGAAAAACTGAAAAGACTTTTCAATTAATATGAACTGAAAATCTTATAGGGACGCACATTTAACTGTATGGATGATAGATACTTATAGCTATGCCTCGGAATTTGAATATGTAAAAAAATGAAAAAAAAATTCAAAAAAATATTCAAAAAATATTTTTTAAAAATCAAAAAAAAAAAATGCAAAAAATTCAAAATATTCAAAAAGTATTCAAACAAAAAGTCAAAAATTCAAAATATTCAAAAAATAAACAGTCAAAAATTCCAAATCAGTTCGATTTAGTATGCCTATTAAAATGTTGAATTGTCAAATTAGCAAAAAAAAAAAAACCTACTTCAGTGAATAAAAAAAATTCAAAAAGCACAGTTAAATACAAAAAATATCAAAATACAGTGGACTCTCGTTGATTCGAAACTCGAGGGACTCTTAAAATATTACAAATTATCGAGTGTTTGAATAAACTAGAGTCGACTGTATAAAGAGATTTTGTAGGGAACTCGTGATCACTTTGAATTTTAGAGCGGTTCGAATTATCGCAGATTTGAATTAACGAGAGTCAACTGTATTCAAAATCCGAGCTCTACTTATAGCAGTTTTTGTTTAATCTTGCTACAACCCAAGAAAGTGAAAGTCCTAAGAGACATTTTCTTGGGAAAATTTTCATAATAAATTCCGTTAGATTTTTGGAAGTATAAAAAAAGCAGCTCGATTCCAAATATTTTTAGGAATTTTTTCCAAGCCATTTGAACAAAAATTCTTACTAATCTAAGTACATGAGTAAGTGAATAAGTAGAAAGGGTAGAGTTTCAAAAATTTATAAGCTAAAATCTCCGCTGAAATATTTCGAGGGAAAAAATTCTCCAAAAATGAGGGATGTCATAGAAATCGATTTCGAAAGCGACAGAAAATTCTTCTAGGTGTCTTCGAAATCGATTATTGATTTAGTTACCGGTTTCACTTTCGAAAATGATTTATTGCCTTTTTAACGTCCTAATTCCTCTTTCTATCAATATGATGGAAAAATATAATATTTAAATTAATAATCTCCGGGAAAAATTGATGTATAAATTTATCGTCTATTGTAATGAATTCTTAACTGTACATTTAGGAGAACCAGTATCGTCATTCTACACAGCACACACCATTCGATTGTATAGTTAGGATAGATTAGGTTAGGTTAGGTTAGGTTAGTTTAGAATAGGTTAGGTTAGGTTAGGTTAGGTTAGGTTAGGTTAGGTTAGGTTAGGTTAGGTTAGGTTAGGTTAGGTTAGGTTAGGTTATGTTAGGTTAGGTTAGGTTAGTGTGGTTGCCAACCCTAAGGGTGGACACACCTAGACCTCACATGGGCCCGTTGTAATACCACGAATAATGGGAAAACAAAGAAAAACAGAAACAGAAAAAACTTAACAAACATTCACGACCTCAGCTGGGAGTAGACTCACGCTTCAACTACATCACAGAGGATTGTATTGTTACCGATACCTAATTTTCAATGAAATCCTCAATATAACATGCAGCTTTTTATTGCCATTGCCATAACGATGAATAAATCTAAAAACATTTTTAATCAAAAATCTCTCAACTTCCCAATGAAGTTCAAAGCCTGAGGCCGTCAATTGTTCCTTTTTTTTTTGTAGGTATTTATAATTTCTCTCTTTTTCATTGCCTAGCGACCTTTTGGAAACAAAGCTAAAATTCCAGCTTTCACATTATGGACGTCTTGGATCACAGCCTCGCCAACCATATAATCGTTCACGATTAAAGTGCTCTTCCGGTTCGTGTCCAAATGATACGCCTTGAAAATTAGCTCAAAATCCATTTCGGGCAGCATTGCCGACGTCGTATCCTCAGGTACCCAGAAATTATGCAAATAATATTGCCCCTGAAAACGATTATACAAAAAATTTTTATACATTCCGTGAAAAGGATATTCGCAAAGTGAATTCTCTCTGAGGCTTTGAAAAAAAAAAAAACTAAGTAGAAAAAAGTACTCCGAACCTTGGCAATCGGGCAGGCCTTAATGAGTTTTCCATACTCATTCAAATAGGAGTATATAAGGCTTCCGATGGGCGACTGATTTTTGAAAGTTATCCAGCCGCAAAAGTTCATTGTTGTATTGAACGAAAAGAAATAGTTGGGATTAGCTTTCCCCATTAAACGGAAATCGAAATGTACGTCCACATCGTTGAGAGTTTGTAGAGCCGTCATTGTTAGATTCAAATGAGGATCGTTGCCGTTGTAGGCAACGGTATGTGTTACATAGACATTGTCGCTCCAGGTTTTCAGTTCCTTCACTTTGGGACGCATGATTTTCTAGCGAAATCAGTAAAATTAACAAGGAATTTTGATTATTTAGAAACAAAAAAATGAATCCAAATTGTTCTGTTTGGTTTTCTACCTCCGCTTTAGATTCGAGCGCGCAGTTGATCAGCAGCACCGCAACGAGGAGCCGCTTCAGTTGCGCCATTTTATTTCAGTAAAATTATATATTTAAAAAAAAAATTAATTGCTCCTATTCAACCGTCCGTGTACAAATGACACACTTTATTGGATTTGAATTCGAAATTTTTAAGCTTTTATAGAAAGTTCCGAAGCGATTAATCGCTCCATGTTTCAAGTAATTAAAAAGAAAATTACAAAATAATCGAATTTTTGAACCCTGAATTATAAAATAACTAATAACCTTGATATTTGCAAAACTCGATCGATTTTGTGTGAGTAATGGACCGTAAATGCAAAGCTTTAATAATATCTAAAAAATGATTACGATATGACTTTTTGGGGGAGGGTTCTGTATGGACTGGCGCGTTTAGATCGATGGTCTTCTTTCATAAACTTTGAATTTATTTGTACCTACTTGAAATTCTCAGCGGGACTAAAAGTTGAGATACTTTCTATCCCGGTCAATGGGCTTTCAACCATTTGGCGTTTTCCTCAGGTTGGAAATTTTTTCATTAATAATATTCACTAAATTATGGTCCCTGGCTGGTGTTAATACATTTGCGCCTAAGGAAAAAACCCAAACAAAAATATTTCCTACCCTTTTTTGGTGGAACAGTCGACTCTAGTTTATTCAAACCTGTGATAATTCGAACTGCTCTATAATTCAAAGTGAGTACGAGTTCCCTACAAAATCTCTTTATACAGTCGACTCTAGTTTATTCAAACACTCGATAATTCGTAATATTTTAAGAGTCCTTCGAGTTTTGAATGAACGAGAGTCCACTGTAAAAACAAGTCAAACTAGTAAGGGCGCACCTGATCATACAATACCCGACACAGATAAACAGTAAGCTATATATTTTTTCATCGCAGGCTTAGATATGAGCTAAAACTCTAAATTTTTTTTGAAATATTCTGATTTTAGGGCAATTTTTGAGATGTTTTGACACACCCTAGTACTGGAGGTACCCTTAATAATAGACCGATCAAGAAAAATTTTGCAGAGGATGTTAATGACTATAGAGGGAGCATCCATGCCAGTCTAGAATTTCTTGAGTAAGAGAAAATTTTCGTTAATCGTCCTTTTGCCACGCCCACTTTTTAAATTTTTGAAAATTTTATTGATTGCCCAAAGTATTAAGTTTCATCAAAATATCTCGAAAAATTTAGGTTTTAGAGCAGTTTTTGTAGATTTCATGACAGACCCTAGCACTGGAGGTACCCTTAAAAATAGTCCAATGCGGTCCATTTTCGAACTTGCCCTTGCTCATGGCCCCGCCAATAGGCATAAGGAATTTTGTGAAGATATGTCATCTGCTTCAATGAGAAAACTGTATACAAAGATACAGGGAGACAGACACCCAAACAGATAGACATACAGAGAGATAGACACCCAAACAGACAGACAGACAGACAGACGGACAGACAGATAGACACAAAGCCATACATACAGACAGACGGACATGGCTTAATCGAATCTCCTGGTGAGTTGTATGATCTATCTCATGTGGTTCTGGGTGGTACACTTAACCGTACAAACGCAATATACCCTCGCCACAGAGTGTTTCGGGTATAAAAAGTGAGAATACTATCAGCCCGATTCTACAAATTCCCGGGAAATTTACATTTCTTGAGAGTAAAATTCTTCTTTTTTAAATATTTTGGGGAAGAAATTTTGATGAGAAATGGGTATTTGACCCATACCCATATTTTTTCTTTACCCTATCTATTTAAAAAAGTCTCAAGAAAAGTAAATTCCCCGGGAATTCGTTGCCCAGGAATATTCAGAATCGGGCTGTATATCTTTCACATTTGTAGAGTTACTTCAATGCAATGGTAACAGTAAAATTTTGTGCTCGGTTTAATATGGTACCGTTTATAAAGCACAGCGGGCGCAAATGGGTCAAGTCGATATCCACAGATGTTGAAAAAATTCTCTGTCTACACAATTGTAATTCGAGTTATGAAGCAATAAAAAGAAGGCAAGAACAAAAACAAAACTATAAATAGTAGAACAACTCTCCGTAATGCTCCTTGATTGACTGTTTAGATCAGACTGTGACAAAAGCGTGCACATTATATCTAAAGTGAGGGCAAAAATGTGACACCTAGTAAATTTTAGTGGCGAACTCGATGGCTTTTTAATGCCTTAATTATTTTGTTATTTAAATTTGATGAGCTCGAAATTTTCTCGTTTTCTGACGATAATTTTTAATTGATAAAAATCATGTTGGGATTTTTTGGCCGCTTATAGCGCGTCAATTCACTCACGCCTCGTTCTGTTTTCCACTCACAATCGAACTATGAAGGTGAAAGAAAAATTATTGCTCGCGATTTTCTTTCTAGTACTTTGTACACCAGCCGTTCTAGGATGGGTGAATATATGAGATAAACCTTTTGAAAGCTTCAGTTTCAAACTCACGGTCCGATCTATAAATTTGTGTAATTTTAGCGATCCTTCAAAATTATTTTGACGTCATTGGATTACAAATACAATGAGGACTATGCTGATGTTAAGGCTCAGATCGTTAACAATTCCAATGGCGACACAGCCATCAATGTGGATGTTCGTGTGAAGAAGGAAATAAATGATTTGAGCTTGCATCTTAATCTGGAAGTGGAGAATGACTCGGGGAACTTTACGACTTTGATCAATCGTGAAGTCAATTACTGCAATTTCATCAAAAGACGATCAATGGAGCCCGTTTTGCATCTGATCTACGACGATCTATTGAAACGTAATAGTAATTTCATCAAAGGCTGTCCAATCAGAACTGGAAACTATCTTATTCATGAATACCGCACCGATGAAGAGAAACTGCCCAGCTATATTCCCGAAGCTATGTTCATTATTGAGGTTAAAACTTTTCTTCCCAAGAGCAAAAAAACTTTCTTCGGTGCGAAACTGGAGGGGAAGGTTGATAAGTCCAAAGGATTCGACAATTTAAAGCTATTTAGTTTGGGATAGACCTCAAGATGCGATCATTTGTTATAGATATTTCAATACAAGTATATACATAAATGAGCACGTTTATACTAGAGAAGATTTCCGGCCTGTCATTGAAGAAGAGAAAGTTGTTGGTAAAACAGTTCAGATATTAATATTAGTGTCAAGTCAAAGTGGTTTTAATAAACTTGGTTGCAATATTTTATTTTCCAACTTAATGAAATTAATTGTAATGAAAGTCAAGGTTCTCAATTAAACTATTGTATGTTTGTATGCTGATGCGATCATTCGGTCATCAGAATATTGTCCAATGAACTGAAGTGATTATAATAAACATGAAGCCACGTGGATTGGCTAAGCTGATCACATTTGAAATGGGTTTTGTTTAGGAGAACGTTTTACTTTAATAAGTAGTGTAAGTCAAACGTCGATAATCAACTTCGTCATAGAGGTTTCTATTTTACGAATTTTCAAGCTTAATTATGCACACTTCTCTTAAAGTATCTTTTCTCTCTTCATTCCGACTGAAGGATTTTAACATCAGTTTATTGGCAAGCTGATCTTTAATGGTCTCTTTTCTACTTTTCCTTATAATTAATCGAACCTCATAACACTTCCTCTAATTCTCTTCTTTCCTCTAGCGAATCTCCGTCTCAACTCTCTCTACCTACTTCTTACTTCACTACCTTCTCTCACTTCTCTCTACCTGCTCTTTAGCTCTCTCTTACCTCCTCTACTCTCTTCTCTACTCTCTCTCTACCTCTCTCTCTACCTCTCTCTTACCTCTCTCTCTACCTCTCTCTACCTCTCTCTCTACCTCTCTCTCTACCTCTCTCTCTACCTCTCTCTCTACCTCTCTCTCTACTCTCTCTCTACTCTCTCTCTACCTCTCTCTCTACCTCTCTCTCTACCTCTCTCTCTACTCTCTCTCTCTACCCTCTCTCTCCTCTCTCTACTCTCTCTCTACCTCTCTCTCTACCTCTCTCTACCTCTCTCTCTACCTCTCTCTCTACCTCTCTCTCTACCTCTCTCTCTCCTCTCTCTCTACCTCTCTCTCTACCTCTCTCTCTACCTCTCTCTCACCTCTCTCTCTACCTCTCTCTCTACCTCTCTCTCTACCTCTCTCTCTACCTCTCTCTCTACCTCTCTCTCTACCTCTCTCTCTACCTCTCTCTACTCTCTCTCTCTACCTCTCTCTCTACCTCTCTCTCTACCTCTCTCTCTACCTCTCTCTACCTCTCTCTCTACCTCTCTCTCTACCTCTCTCTCTACCTCTCTCTCTACCTCTCTCTACCTCTACTCTCTCTCTCTACCTCTCTCTCTACCTCTCTCTACTCCTCTACCTCCTCTCTCTACCTCTCTCTCTCTCTCTCTCTCTCTCTCTCTCTTCTCTCTCTCTCTATCTCTACCTCGCTCTCACTCTCTCACTCTCTCTATCTCTACCTCGCTCTCACTCTCTCTATCTCTACCTCGCTCTCACTCTCTCTATCTCTACCTCACTCTCACTCTCTCTATCTCTACCTCGCTCTCACTCTCTCTATCTCTACCTCGCTCTCACTCTCTCTATCTCTACCTCGCTCTCACTCTCTCTATCTCTACCTCGCTCTCACTCTCTCACTCTCTCTATCTCTACCTCGCTCTCACTCTCTCTCTCTCTACCTCGCTCTCACTCTCTATATCTCTATTTCGCTCTCACTCTCTCGCTCTCTCACTCTCTCACTCTCTCAATCTCACTCTCTCACTCTCTCATCTCAGGCTCCCACGCTCCCTCACCCTACGTCACTCGTTCTCCCTATCTCTCCAACTCTCTGTGGCTCTCTTCTTCTCGCTCTCCTTCGCTTAGCAATCCATTTTTATTGCAATTTTAATGCATATTTTTTCAAACCGTTTCAATTCAAAGCCCGAAAATCTGCGATTTTTTCCACAATTCCTGCCGCGGCTATTAATTTCAAAATAGATGGATAGATAGAAAGTGGCAAAAAAAATTCGATAAATTTACAAATACAAAAGCATATTGCCAGTAAAAAATTTCGGCTATAACCCGCTATCATGGTCGCTAAGCCGGCAGTGTAGCAACAAACAAAATACGGAAAGCGGAAAATATTTTTGTTGTTTCCAATTCCCCAAAACACTCGAAATAAAATAAAATAAAATAAAATAAAATGAAAATAAAAAAGGACGAATGTTACTCAAGAGGCGCAGCTAGTCAGATCCGAGTGGTAGGTACCCTACATGAGGTAATTTGTGCGGAGCATTTTGGACGGGGAATAAAAGGAGGCAAGAAGCGTTTATTTTTTTCTTGCACTTGCCAAAATCGAAAATCCCTTTTCCCACTTTTACAGATGGAGATGGATTTGAAGCATTGAGTTGGATAGGGAGAATGTTTTTGTTGCAGCTGTTATGATAGGTACAATTCGTTTTAGCTTTGGCATTGTTGTTATTGTTGTTGCCGTCGCCACTGCTACGCCATGCTCCAAAACAAGTTGCGGACAACCACCGCTGCCGGTGTCTGCCACCGAACGTGCAACTATCGAATCATGGAGCTCCCCAAACTGCAGCGGACACGGACACACACACACACACACACACACACGCATGCATGTGGCTATTTGCGAGAGTGCTTAAAATGTATTTTGGAATATAACCAAAAATTTATATCCGTTTTCCGTTTCAGTTTTCCTACGGCATGGTAACCCCGGCTCAGCCGTAGCAGGCGCACAGTATGCGGTGGCGCTGCCGATGCTGTTGCCGTTGCCGTTGTATATTGTTGTTGTTACTATTGTGTGCGAATGCAACGGAAGAAAAAAAATTGTTGTCGCTACATGTAAACACACACAAATACACGCACACATACGCACACACCGAATTTATGCAGTCGTTGGGGTTTTTCGGTGGGGGAATCGACGAAAAAGTATTTCAGTCTTTTGGCAATACACGCACCTACAACGTATCCATCCTTCACATAGTTACATCAACATGCATACACACAGTTCATATATGTGTTTGTTTTTAACTTGTTTACCCTCCAACATCCCCTCCCCCTTTTTTGTTGCTATTATTTCCGTTTTATTTGTTGCTGTTGGCGTTGGCGTTGGCGATGTTGTTGATTCGGTTAAAAACAGAAATCGTGCGATTGCCATGTGCACTTGTGTCGGGTGCCTTTTTGTTCAACAAAATGGCTCCTTTGGAAACCCTTGTTGTTGATATTATGGTGTTTTTCGGTCGATTAAGTATGTATGAGTATAGCGCCGAACACACACACACACACACAACACACAAACAGAGAGTGTGCTCGAATGCAGGAACATCGTTGATTACATGCAGCTCGGAAAACCCACAACCTAAACTAAGGAAATAAGAAAATGCGGAAGAGAGGAATGGTCTCAACCTCACTTTAAAATGATGCAATAAGTTTTGTGTCCTCAAACGACCACAAATTTGTTTTTGTTGCTCGCTTTTGTCCCTCCTTTTTTCCTTCATTTTAAATTATTTTATTGACATTTTCCAATGCTTTAAACCATGGGGGGGCATGTCAAAATAAGACCCATGTTTGATTACTCGTCAATTTTTCCACAAGGAACACTATTGTTATCAGTTCAAAAAAAATTACGAACATTGCGATTGAATCCACACACATATATACAGTGTACTCTCCCTTGTGGACGTAAAAATATGTCCGCTTAAAAGGAAACTATTTGAGAAGCAAGAACCCTAGAGCATTCCCAAAAAGTATCCGTTTGACAGAGGTGTTCGCAAGAGTACACTGTACAAGATTTCAATGGACTTTCAATATTTGGGAGTCTTAAGTGTTGCCTTTTATGCGACCTCTGAATACATTCCTATACCATATATATCAAGGAAAAATCCGACCTACTCAGGATTACCCTGTAGTCAACCGAGCTACCACAAAACTAGCGATTTCACCAATCACAGGTCGCGGTTATCAGTCCTTTCCCTATCCACAAAGCTGTCGAATTTAACATGGCGATGTCATTGCCAGGGACGGGTCGTCATTGTAAATGTTATCTTTGGCCTACCTAAAACTTTCCTAGCGAAGTTTAATTAGGGAATGATGCGCACCGTGGCACATGATGGATCTATAGCGAATGCAGATATGTGCTTTCCCTAGTAGAGGCGTGCAGCTATTCAGCTAGGAAGGTCGACGAATCACTTCGCCGGTTGAATAGCACTAATGTTTAGGGCATGGAAGAGGATCGAATGTAGAGCTGTAAAATATCGTTACTATTCGGTAAAAAAAATAACGATTACTGTAGTCAGTAATCAATAACGTCTCGTTACTTGTACCTTTTTGACACACATGCCGATGATTGGCTGATGATTGCCGGATTAATTGGGTATTGAAATAATGGGTCCGCAAAACAGTATGGTATAAGAGTGCGTTGAGTTGATATTTGATTACTGAATAAGGTGAATGGGTGAAGATTCAAAGAGCATGAGGGATTTTTTTTTGACTATGTTAGATGGCTGGGTCTCTGTTCGAGTCACATCAGCCAGTGATTTAATTGTCATGATTCATGAGGAAGCTTATATTACATTATCAACCTTGGGTTATTCAGTGAATGAATGAACAATATTTAAAAATATCCCAGAAAAATCTGCTTCGAAATGTTACCAACACAAATGCAAGTATTTTGATGTTCACTCACACATATGCGATTTCCAACGTGCAAGAGCGGGATAGTTGCTACATGTACACAAAATGTTTTCGAATAAAGTTCCCGATGCCCATTCAGCTTTACCAAGAAACATTCCTGGAAAAATTCCGAGAAAATTTGGAAAATTTACCAGAAACGTGATTTGCTGGGTATATAACGAGTACTCAGTAATGAGTACTGAGTAACGATTACTTGACGAAAAGTAACGAATACAATCGAGTATATCACGAGTACTCAGTAATGAGTACTGAGTAACGATTACTTGACGTAAAAGTAACGAATACAATCGAGTATATAACGAGTACTCAGTAATGAGTACTGAGTAACGATTACTTGACGAAAAGTAACGAATACAATCGATTATATAACGAGTACTCAGTAATGAGTACTGAGTAACGATTACTTGACGAAACGTAACGAATACAATCGAGTAGTGTAAATTTTTGCATTTTTACAGCTCTAATCGAATGAATTCACCAGGCCCCCAAATCTAATAAAATTCGAAATTTTATGAGGTTTGTGCATTTCTACATTGATTGCGTGCTTTCCACTACTTGGCATCACTGAAGTAAGATGTAGTGAGTCATGGGAGAGCACAAATATGTACTTACTCACCAACAGTGAAAAAAGGGCTTCATAGATTTGATTGTGAACAGTAAAATTGCTAGTCACCAAAGACTGGCATAATAGCAGGTCACATACAATTTCGATGGCGACCTACTGACCACAGGGCTAATACAGTTCAACCGAATTGGTAGGAAAGTTTTTAGATCATTTTAAAAATTTTGCGCCCCCAGCAGTTGTGAAAACAAAAAATCATTACACGTGTTCTTGAAAAAAGTTTGGCCGCCCCTGGTTAAGATCTATAAATCACTGGGAAGTCCGTTTCATTCGCAGTGTCATTTCTGAATAATTTCGAAGAGACGATTTGAAAGCCGATGGCATTCTATGAAAGCACAATAATCCTTGTAGGATGCAGTGACGTGGAGACTTGGTTCCGAAACCCAACGCCAATCTACACCGAGAGAAAAAGGTAGTTATATTAACTGAAAAAGCAGGTTAAAATAACCGAGTTCACCGTTAATTGTTAACTTATGTACAGTAGCGGTCAATTCAACAGTACAAACACAATCAATAAGGATATAACTATCTGATGGTTGATATAGCGGCCGAGCCTTGAACCACTGACCTCCACTTCGCTGGGTGAACGTCTTAACCATTACGCTAAACGAACGAATTTAATTTGTTGGTCAAAATGCTCACTTGAGCTTATGGTTGCTCAAGTTTTGGGGAACGTGCTTAAGGAATTGTTTCACTCCCAAAATTTTTTGCTTGAAAATGAACCATTAAAAAAAAATTAAATAAATTAAAACCTTAAAAATTTAGGAGAACATTTTTGTCTTCCAAAACAACACAAAAAAAAAACTGTAATTAAAAAAAAAATCAGAAAAATTCCCGCCGCCAGCAGGGATAGAACCCCGAAGCTCACGACTGTCGAGTCACAGTTTAAACAACTGAGCTATCGAAACCTCCGGAGACGGTTGATCAGAATGCGAACTTATACGTCTAAGTGAACGAAAGCGAATTTGAACATAAAAAGTAACTGTTTTTCAACTGTTCATTTGACTGCCTTTTTCAGTGCATTTAACGCGGAATACAGTTTATTTGACCACTCTTACTTTAACTGTTCTAAGTAGTTGATTTAACTGTTGTTATTTCTCTCGGTGTAATGTATGTCTAATCTAATGAAAGCTCGGTCCCGGCGGCAACCATTTCTTACACAGGTATCTATCTACAAAGAGAGTTTTGTCTCTTCTCCGTTCTTCCCTCACCATCAAACCAATTTTGTCGCCTTTGACGTACAATAAGTTGCCACATTCCCAGTCCGTCATGGTCGGATAATATAAGAAATTAATCCGGGTTAAAACAATAACCAAAAATTATAGTTAAAAGCCAAGGAAGTTTGAGTGATTTTCCATTTGAATCGATCAGTTTTCTCTCAGTGCGTTTCGATAAAAGGAATTAAAAATAAAATTCCTTCTATGAACGAACCAAAACGAGCAAATTTTGAGCCATCTCGGAGTAAATAAATCACGGAATTGAAGCAAAAACATATTCTGTGGAAAGTCGTGTTTTTATTTTTATTATTTTTGCACTTCTTTGTTTACTTTTTTGAAACGCACATAATTTGAAACGTGATTTTGTGCTCTTCCGAGGCGCTCTGCACATGTGTTTCAGTCAATTTTAGCGAATCTTACCCAGAAACGGCAAAGAAAACCAACGTTCGCTCAGATGTTGCGGTCTCGAGGACTCGTCAAAACAAAAACGCCTGCAATTCTTTTGTAAAAGCACGTACACTGCTATTTCTTTGAGGTTCCCAAAAGGAAGACAAAAAAAAAAAACACAAAAAATAGCAACAACAAAAAAAACCACTCAGCTTTCCGCACTTTTTGTTTATCGATTTTTTCGCAATATCCTGCAGTGCTTTTTTTTGGGCAAAAATCGGGAATAAGTATATATTCACGTGTGCACGGCGATGTACGTAAAAGGAACAAAATCCCTTAACGGCATATTTTCCGAATTTTTTTTCTTTTTCTTTTTGTTTTTCCTAAAGCGCCTTTTCCGACGATGCGCGCTGCGAAGCACAAGGAAATCTCGACCACTGAAATGGAAATATGGCAAAAAGGAATCAAAAGAAATAAAACGTGAAAGCCAAGAAACCACTTGAGAAATTTATATGCGTTTGTATGTATGAACAAAATAAAAATAATATGCCCACAAAATTCGATGGTGGTGGGCCTCTGGTCTCACGTATATGTTCTTATGAGTGTACATAGTTCGCCACCACGAACGCCACGACGATGATGACGACGACAACGACGACCATCGCGACGAGGCAGAGAAAATCAAAGCGAAATCGAAAAGGAGAAACAAAAACAAAAGCAAAAGCACAGGCTATAAGAAAATTGTATGAAAACCCTAAAAGGATACACCATGCTGCGAAACAATTTGAAAATGAAATGCAGCGAAACGTCTCCAAGGATGTTCAACTTTCCATACGAAATTCACCTCACGAAAAGGACGAAAAATCAACAACACAAAAAACAAAGCGATTTTTTTTTTTTTTTTTTTTGTAAACGCCTGAAAAGGATAATGCTTCAAAAGGATAATCAACCCAAAAGCGTGTTGGAGTCAAACAATAACCAAAAAGAGAGCCAACTGAAGCAATATGAGAGCAAGGCAGGACAAACAGAAGAGAGAGAGAGAGAGAGAGAGAGCGAGCGAGTTCACCAGAGAGAAAGGCGAACGAGAGTGGAATGGAAGAAAAAGCCTACGAAGCTTGCGGTCGGTCCCTTAGTCCTTTTCACCACAGCATGCATGCGCTTACGATTCAAGATAGTGTTGCCATGGTAGGAAAAATAACAACGAATTTTGTTTACACCTTCTCTGGCAAGACAATTTATGGAAAAACAATTTAATTGGAATTCGAATACGAGGCGATTTCTAGGCCTATTTTGATAACATTTTACTTTGATATTCTTTAATGTAACCCTGCCTAATGTCGTTCAGAACTGTCGACGTGGCAACAATGCCAAACTATTGCCATCACCATCACCATCACCAGCGCGCCACCCCTTTCTCACTCTCTCTCTCTCTCTCTCACACTCCAGAAGCGAAGGACCGAACAGCTGCCGCGGAGAATAAGCTTGTAAACCGTGCTGTACATGTGCGTATTGTATGCACGCGACCAGAACGAATAAAAAGAAGACAACGACAACAGAGAATAGTGCGGCAAAGTAACGTCAGTCATTCCCACCAAATGTCCTTAACGCCAGCGCTAGTTTTTTTTATTGTTTTCGTTGTTTTTTTTTTTTTTGTGCTTCATTCTTTCGTTCGTCGTTCCTTTCTTTCATTGTATTTTTGTTAGTGTTTTGTTGGCAGCGCTAGTCCAACCACGAAGCGACCAAAAGCGAAACGAAAGGACGACAGGACGACAGGACCCGCACCCGAAATTTTCGTACACACTGCAGAAAAATCAATGAAAATGTCTTTGAGCAAGACATGCGTGTGTTGGTTGTTTGTTGTAATTGTTGTATTCGTTTGTTTGTTTGTTTGTTTGTTTATGCATGTTTGCATGTCAGAAAGATAAGAATATTTCTTTTCTCTTAAAACGAACTCGATTGATGTCTAAAAATTGAATGAACGGTGGGACAATTCTGATTGGTTTTCTCTTCGGTTAAATTTTTTTTCTTTTTTGTCGTGAATGCATTTTTATCTCGAATTTCGGGTCAACCGATTCTTTTGACGGTGGTTGAAATGCTTCAAGGGCTCTGATAAATTTTTCATTTTTAAAAATAAACAATCCTAAACACACAAACACAGACACACACACACACACCCGCATAAGAGGCAAATGTAAATATTAACATATATATATATATATTGAATTTCATTACTTGATTCATTTGAAATATCCTCCTCATTTATCCATATTATTGCGGATTTCCCATGCTGCAGACTCAGTTCGGATTTTTGTTTGGTTTTCGACGATTTTTGATTTTTGGTTTTATTTTCTTTTTCTTCTTTTTCTTTTTTTTTTTTGATAGAATTTTAGGGCAACATAAAAACAAACAACACAATTTACTTGAAACTCTTTTTTCTCTCAATTTATTATTTTATTATTATTTTATCGATTCACTTTCGACTCTGTCACACTGTAGGCATAAATTCTTCCGCAAACAAACAAAACAACAAAACTTTTTACGAACGCGGCCGGAATTCAGATTTTCATTTGGATCGAATCTTGTTTCAGAATTATTTAATTAATCACTCTCAGATCGACTTTTACGCGTGCAACTGAAACTGTCAGGCGAATTCAGTCGCAAAATTGATTAAAAAACAAAAATTCATATTTTTCTCCGCTGCCACATTCTAACGGTTCGACTTTACTTTTACCATTGCACTCGGATTCCGTTCCGCAAGTAATTTTTCGATTTCGTTTTCAACTCCGAATAGGGATGGGCTGAAAATATCGATTGGCTTTAAACTTCGATACGCTAATTATGAGTGATATTTTTTTATTTTGATATATCGGAAATTGATACGTAAAATCCAATATGGAAGAACGATATTTGAAATATTTAGAGCAAAATTACTTTTAAGAAACATATATGAAATTAAGCATAAAAAAATTCATAGCATACGTATAAAACCCAGAGTGAGTTCTTTTGATATCAATATTGTGTTGAGGTATCGATATTTTTAGTCGAAATATTGCAGAATCGATATTTTGTTCGAAAGCGAACATTCCTAGCGAACATCAGCTGATGCTGTCAACGAGTTTACGCCATATATAACTATATATGACACTCTCCATTTTGGTTCTTTTCACCATGGTTTCGTGTACTCACCAAAATGAGCATTTTTCAGTTAGGTACTCACCAAGAGTATTTCTCTTTCGCTCTTTTTTTGCCTGCCGAGTGCCATCTCTTTCTTACTGGCGCGAGATGTCCTATGAGACTGATACATCCCCGAAAATTCTGTTAAACAATTGTTATTCATGAAGTAAAAAGCTTGAAAAAGTGGAAGTGTAAACTTTTTCATACAAAATTTCATTCATTATTTTTTTTAGCTTCCTTGATTTACGAATTTTCGAGGTTTTCGGGTCAACGGGATTAAGGGAAACCCCTAAAATGTAATTTTTCTTCTCGATTCAAAACAAATAAAAAAAAACAATTGTTGACTCAATCCAAATGCCGTTTTAACAGTAAAATAATCACTAAAATTCTATTAAAAATTATTTTAATTAAAGAAAAGCCATCAGTGTTTGCAGATTTTTAATAAAATTTTTCTTTCGCATCCAGCGCCGAATATTCATATTTCTCATTGTTTTCCAAGAACTATGCGAACTCCCGCGAAAACTTTTAATACGACGCTTCCTTTGCTGTGTGGGTATTACTCTTGTTGCATTTTCCGTAGTTAAGATTACACCGCTGGATTTTTGGTCCAACCACACGCTCCCCCGTTGACTGTGGTGCTAAGAAAATAATAAACCTCTTATATATATACATATGTATATAGAGTCGATTTAATTTACCCAAATAACTTTTAATTCATTTCCGCTCATTTTTTAATAAATATAGAAAAAACGTAGACTAAAAATTTAAAATAAAATTATTTAGAATATCTTGAGAAAATAAATTCGTCCGCTCAATTTTTGTAACATGAATATAACGACGTTGCTTACTTTGAAATTTTTTGGAAAATATTTAAAATTATGCATGAAAAAGTTATTTGGAGAAACATGTTCCAAAATCCTTTTTCTTTCCTTTCTCCTGAGGAAGGTACTCAGCTCACATTGATAGGACTATATTCCTATCTTTGTTGGTACAGTTGAAAAAGGCCAACAAGTTCCGGACCGTATTTTATGACAATGCGGATGTTTTCCAGGTCATTGCCGAAGATTACGTTGTGCTGTTCCGTTTTCGGGAGCATTGTTATCGAGTTACTATTGGTTAATATGGCCCTGAGTTAATTGGTTTAGTTTTTTCAATACAAATTTTGAAATCAAATCAATTTAAAAACATTTTCGACTAACAATTTTATCTAAAGTTCTTTTTATAAAGTTGCAGCGCTAATAAATTGCGTAAAGTCTTCTATCGATATTTCTTATTTTCGATGCATCGATTATTTTGGCTCCTAATGAATCCGAATGGCTACTAATTCGCGTGTCAACCAGTATTATGTGTGTTGTGTGCAGTGTTGCGCTAAAACTAAGCGCTATGTTTTGAATTTAACAAATTAATACGGGATTTGTGGTAAGCTCTCGTTCTTTTATATTTTAACAATTTAAAGACTTTCGCGAATGTGCATAGTTGGTGTGTCATGCAAGCACGATTTTCCTTTTAACTTCTGAAAGATGGTTTAGGAACTCTAGTTTCGTTTCTGGATACTTTTAAAAAACTTTTCTTTCGCGGTTTATGTTGATCAGGAAACGAATAAAGGGGGAAGCTTCCCCCTCTCTTCCGTACTGTGATTACGCTCATGGCATCATTTCCCCTCCCTTGGAATCAACATGAAAACAGCCAAAAGTCAACATCTACATAATCCAGTTGTAATAGTTATAAAAGTTAATATGGAGAACTTGGTAGAACTGGAAACTTATGCTTTCACAGCATCTTCCTTATATGTGACACCTTCAATGAAATTGTACCTTAAATAGCTCGATAGTAGCTCTGTTCCTAAAGCATTGAAATAGGGCCTATAAAAGCGTCGATTTTGTTTTTATTTCTTTTTATTAAAATATAATTTTTACACAATTTTTTATTGCATCAAAATTGATAACCTATTTTATTAAATGAAATAAGTAGAGGCAAAAATACTGCAAAGATAAAACAAGACATTTTCCAATATTGTTCATAAGTACATACAATACATCCATATATAGAATCGTAATAAATAGAAATCAAGTTCACGTAAAATGTTCGAATAAATACTGGACTTAAATTTTACAGGACAAAGTACAGCGGCCAACGAATATGTAAAACAATAATCAATAGCATAGCATTAGATAGAAAGAGAGAAAGAAGAGAAAGAGAGAGAGAGCTAAAAACTATTACAACTTCCTGCGTAACTTCGTTACATCCGTTTGAATTTAGTCGACCTGTTTGCTTTCATCGCGATTCTTACGGAAGGACACATGATGAATTAGTAATGGCGGTAAATTGCCGCGCAGCATTTGTAAGCGTTTGCTCTTCTCCTTTTCCGGTCGACGCGGCGCCATTTCGCCCTTCGGAATCGACGAGATCGACGTCGATGACGATGAACTCGGTCCAATCATCTCGGAGCTTTGCGTCAGCATGCCCGAATGACGGAAATAGCGTGGCATCGAGTAATCGAATTGCGAGGCACGAAGTTGCAACTGTGAAGCCGCATTCGCTGTCTGAATCGAATGGAGACTCTGCGAGACGCGATACTTTTCGATTGTCGGTGTGTCCTCGTAATTTTTCGGTAGATTCGAATACGATATCGATGGGACTTCTGGTGTCATGCTAATTTGACTACCGGAACCGGTAATACTAAAGATGTCCGTCTCACTGGCAGCCGACCGGACATTGAAATGCGGAACGCTTTTAACGCTACGCAATTTCTGTTTCGGCGGTATTAGAGCGCCGCCCAAATTCAAATGCGGATGACGATCGATGAGCCGTGGACGCAGTATGATTTCATCGTTCGATAAATTCTCAATGCTTCTTTTCTGATTGTCGTTAAGATTTTGTTCGATCTCCTCCTCGGCAATGGCATCGAATTTTTTCGGTGTCAATGTCTGACTACCCTCGGGCGATGAATCGGTGGATATGGTGAATGTAATACGCTTCTCGGATGAAGTATCCAATGCCGTTGCCGTCGTTGCAGTAGCTGTCGGTGTCGGTGTTGCTTCTTTTTGTGGCTTCGTCGCATCTGTGGCATCTCCATTTAGATTTAAGTTGGCTGAAAGTGGGGAAAAACGAATTATGCTCAAAATGTTTGTACGAAAATTTTTTGAATGAAAACAGAAATTAGTGATGTGCATTGTATGGAAGGAGCAGTAGGTAGGAGCAGTTGTTGTTAGTATATAAAAAGATTTTGTTTGTTGTTGTTGTTGTTTTGTTAAGAGACAAAGACTTGAGAAAAGAATGCAGCTTAAAGGATTCCAATGGTTTTGAGTAGGTACATTAAAAATTTTCATATCTTCATTGGTTAGTTTTGTTAATAGAGACTTTCGATTGCATCAAAAGGACACTCACTCAGTTTCAAGTCGATTAGATGAACAGATTCTAAGGCTTTAACGAGCAATAAGATCGTGCAAAATTGGAATTTTACTTTGCCTTCAATAGAATTTGGGCACTAAAAGTATAGAACGAAACCAATAATTTCGGTTAGAAAAGCAATTAAATCAGCTTATATCAGACGAACAGATAAACGATTCTGGGGGGACAAAAAAATACGAGCGAGATGCGTTTTAAAAATACTTAAAGACGGAAAGTATTTAGTAGCAAAAAATTTATTGAATTTGTTAGTTCAGAATATGAATTTGGAAAAACTTATGAGGATGTTTTGTAACTTTGTTTCGATTTCCTCCATTATTTTTCAATGTTGCACTCATTTTTAATTTCTTAACCTATTTTTTGCCGACTGTTGCTTTAAAGGCACAAAATTAATGTAAATTTGTTGTTGTCGGCCAAAAAGGGGTTAAACTGTTCCAGCATCGGCCCATGATACAAGTAAAACAAGATAGCGCATTCAGTACGTATTTTGAGGTCTCTTTGAGAGCCGAAAATTGAGTTTGTGACGTCACTTGAAGTTTTCGAAAAATTTTGATTGTTTCCCATGCATTCAAAAAAGTAAAAAGCCGGTTTAACATTTAGGAAACAACAACATACGAATCGCAATATTTGATTTACGTGACGTTTCCTACTCTCAAGTGCGCTAATCTAATGTAAATTTGTCTGTTGTACATGCAAAAGGTTAACGCTCTAGATCGCACATTTTATCATGTCAACACAAAAACTCATTTTAACCCATTCGATGCTATTTGGTATAACTTTCTCAGACTTTTCTTATAAATTGACTGCAAATAAAGCAGCTGGCAGCCTTGCCACTTATTTCTTTGGGCAATCGGATAAATGATAAAGAGATTAAGTCAAATTCTTGAAGAAGGGGGAGAATCAGAAAATTTTAGGTTCTTATAATAGTAGTTCTCTGTGCCATAGCTGGCTGAGATGCCAATTTACGTAGTAAGAGGCCCCGGGTTCGACTCCCAGCTCAGGTCGTGGATGTTTGTTAAGTTTTTTCTGATTTTCTTTGTTTTCCCATTATTCGTGGTATCACAACGGGCCCATGTGAGGCCTACATGGTGTGTCAACCTTCATGGTGGCAGCCGCATAAACCTAACCTAACCTGTATTACTATACTTATATTACTATATATGTCACTCTCATAGATTTTGGGCGGGACATTTCGCGCCAGTTAGAAAGAGATGTTACTCGGCAGGCAAAAAAAAAAAGAGCGAGAGAGAAATACTTTTGGTGAGTACCTAAGTGAAAAATGCTCATTTTGGTGGGTACCCAAGACCGTGGTGGGTACCCAAGACCGTGTTGAAAAGAGCCAAAATAGAAACGGCTCCTGAGTGACATATAAGCTAATATATGATCTGATTGCTCTTTCAAAAATGGTAGCGAAAGATGAACCTTCATGAAGACTAGCTCCTCTTATTAGGGATATCACGGTTCGGAATTTTTTGAGGCTTTTTAATGAGGTGAAAATTCCACTTTCACCATACACAGATGCCTCACAGTTTGTTGGTAGTAGCAGACCACAATCGGATCTAAGAAAAAGAACCATGCGATATATCATATAGAACTATAGCTGCAACTTCGCCCAAATTTTGGCGCGTTATGGCATGATTTGGTGAAAAAGTTCAACTGTGGTGAACTACGCCATAAGCCGAGTGTTGTGGTGAACCACGTAATAGTTAGTGTGGTGTACCACGTAATAGCTTTTGGCCGAAGTTGCAGCTATAGTTCTATATGCGATATATTATCCGGAATATTATCGCTTTAAAAGAACAAGCATGAAAATGGAAATTTGTGGTTACAATTGAAATTGAAATCTTCTCTGGGTCATTGTAATCTTTGAGGATAACGAAGTAATCTTTGAGGATAACGTAAAACTCCTACGGTTTGTGCCTCAAATCAATAAGAGAACCGCATTAGTGTGGACCTATTGATTACAATAAAGCGAATGTGATAAGGAACAACGATTGTAATTGAATTCCCTTATGGGGACGTGAAAAAATCACGCTCTCGAGCAGAAAAAAAAGCCTTTGAAATGAAGCGCATAATTGTGGACATCTGTTTTTTTTTTAAATGACAACAATGCAATCGCAGTACTAGTCAATGCTTATCGTGTAGTGGTTTTTGTTGTTGTTGTTATTGTTTTGTTAAGTAAATGCCTTCTTTTTTTATTTATTTACTTATTTTTTCAATTGCTGCAGATGATACACATATTCGCAGACTGAATTGCTGAAAGCCTTTTTCACAATGCCAGCAAAGCGCGCACTGCTGGGGTGGAGTAATCTTGAACAATAATTTCGAAAAAAAATATGTCTGCCGATAAAAACAATCCAATTATAGGTCGAGAAGGTACAAAAAAGGCTTCTGGAATTTATTAATTTTTTTTTTTTCATTCAATTCAAAAACAAGAAAAAACAACCAACAAAAAACATTGGAATTTATTATCAGATAATTCATTTAACCTAATCAATCAATAATTGATATATTGAAGATAATTGACGAAATGGAACGATCAAGATTCTCAAGGGAAATGCCTTCGAAAGGTACGAGTACCTATTGTATGTATGAAACGGAGAAGATTAGGAATGTTTTTAATTAATTCTTCAATCGAGCGAAAATTCGAACGACTCAGTCCAATTTATCGAGTAAACCTTCAGTGTTTGGGTCTTACAATTCAATCGGATTTCAGATATTCCAAACCTTTTTTACGTTGGGAAACTGAAAAGTGCTTAAATGCCAAATTGAAGTCAATCAGAGCTGCGTGATTTAAAGGCTATGATCAGGTCTCGATTTAGAGGAAAAGAAACCTTGAGAAATGCCCAGGACGGCAATTATTATAGATGTGCGAAAACAGTACCCCATTACAGCCATCACAAAGGAGACAAACACTGTTTTTGTCTAGATCGGATCGGCCGTGAATAAAGTAACTTTTAAGGAGAACTTTCAAGTATTTTCCTCGGAAAAGACAGGAAAATAAATCCAATTTTGGGACCCTCTATGGACGATTTAAGCCAAAATAATAGCTTCGGGAATGACCTGATCAGAAAATGCGAAGAACGTAGCCAAATGAATACTGGAGAGACTACAAGGGCATGCGGCAAGCTAAAAGGCTCATATGTCCCAGGACTATAACGGCGGTGGCTATATTAAACTTTAGCACAAACAATATTGAAATCGTCCCTGAACTTTTAACAGGGCACTGTAGACTGAAGTATCATAAAAAAGATGGGAGTGTGAAACGAAGATCTCTGCAGGAAGCAGTGGAGGATATTCTATGCATATGTCCCGCTGCGGCTAGGCGCAGACTCACGTGTCTGGAGGCAAGAATAATGGGTCCTCAAGCAATCAGTCGCCTTAGTCCTTTGGATATTCTGATATTCGTAAATAGTGTCAAAATACTCTAGGGAAACATGGGCTGCACAAAAGATCTTTTAGGTCATGGTGCTCTTACATGAGGATGTAGTTAGACAATCTCCATAAAAAAAGATCACAGCAACCCTGTGCAACCCTGTCCACATGTTAAAAAAATAAACAGAGTTGCATTTAAAATCACCACAGAAAATTGGGAATTTATAAAGACCATTACTCACATGTCACATATTGTTTATGTATCTTTTTCTTTTTTGTCTTTGGTTTTTAAGTACAATTTATAGGTCTCAATGTTTGGATGAGGTTTTGTTCTAAAATTATAGCTTATATCTAGACATATATTAGTCTTATGGTTGTGTTTTTTTTTTTTTTTGAATACGATTAACTTAGGTAAAATTTGACCTTTGGCGGGTCTAAAGAACGAATACTGCTCTTGCGACTACTCTTTGTGCTTCCCCCATTCGCAACAGAAAGGAAATCGTTACCTTCCAATCGACGGATCAAACGATCCTGTTCGCTCTCTTTGGGCGTTGTCGGTAGTTCGCGTTGCGGCGAATGAATGGCGGTTAGATACGGTTTCGTGCTAATACGATTCAATTTCGTTGGCTGATGGTCCTGGAAGATTTGCGAATTGGCAAAGACCGCAATTATTTCCGGACCAAGCATCGGTACATTTGTTTGTGTCTCACGAATGTAGTCTTCTTCGTGAATTTTTGCAATGCTAAAAAATTACAAAAAAAACGAAAAGCAAAGCAAAATATATTAAATTTTTTTGTTGACTTTTTCGTTGTTGTTTTGTTGTTGTTGTGCAAATAAAATGACTGATCAATTATTTGAACGAGCAAACACCGTCCGTACTTGTGACTTTCGATAATTCGCTCTTCTGACGATTTGTTTATGTACCTCATTAGGCCAGAGTTGCCGCTCCGCATGGGCTGATGATGAATAACTGGAACTGTCAGATTATTATTGTCATTTGTTTGGATGCGGCCCAAAACGCCATTTTTCTGCGATGCGATGTAATCTTCGTCTTCTTCAGGATTATAATTTGCTATAGGAGAGAAATGCCATTTTTTTAATTCTCATCTTTTTTTCTTTTTAAATTTTTTTTATTATCTATTATTATTTTTTTTTTTTTCGTATTTCTTATTGACATTTTAAATTTGCAAATGGTCGATAAAATCATATTTGATTATGTTTTTTTGTAAGGCAAATGAATCAAAGGCACGTGTATGAGTCTCCGATGTGAAAATTAAATTTCAACCAATCAAAGTGAATTTTTCAATAATGGGGAATAAAAATTTAAAGCGCAAAAGTCGCTGATCTCCGATAAATAGACCTGTTTAAAAGAAGAAGAAGATAAAGAAGAAGAAGAAAAAACCCATAAATTTCTCTTGGGTCACACAGTACCATTTATTTGAGAAAAATTTCCGTTCATCATACTCAGAAGATAGGTAACCAAAAAAGGTAGTATAGAATACTTGGGAGTTGCTTTTATCCGAAGAAGTTTTGAGCGATCTGATTTTTTTAAGCAAATATTTGTGACTTTGTATGAAATTCGCTTAAAAAATTTCAAGAAAAATGTCTTAAAAATGTCTTCAAAAATGAATTCCAATTAACCTAGTTTTAAGGCATTGTTTTCCTTTTTCTGCTTTCACCTAAGAATGGTGAATATTTTTCATACTGTTCTTTAAGCAGCTGTGCAAATGACGGGTTTTTTAAATAATTTTTTTTTTTTTTCATCGAACATTCAAAAATACTTCGCATATTTATGGCCATCAACAATACAACAATAAAAATAAAAAAATTTTTATTGGTCTCCAAAGATCAATTCAAGCTCTGTAGTAAATTAATTAAACGAATTTTAGAACAATGGAACTCTGATTGCCCCTAATAAAAAGAAGAATAAAAACGCCTTTGATTTTGATATCCCCCAACGAAGATCATTCGAAACAATGTTAAACCTCAACCCAGTGAACGCTTTCATTTGAGGGTGCCTCTCGTATTAAAAAAATGAAATAAAATAAATTAAATTATGCGAACAACTGTTAAAAATTCTTGCTAAATTTTTGTCCGCATGTGAGAGTTTTCACTTTAAATACAAATGGGAAAACCTATTAGTGAACACTCTCACAAAGGGCCGGCCACTCCCTCGAAGTGATAAGAATTTTGAATGAATTCTTTCTTCAGAATTTTTTAAACGAATCGGATCCCCATGAAGGGCCATTGTTGGTGATTTCCCTGTAGTATTCTACAAGCTTTTTGCGTTTTTAGCACCTCAGCCCATCTAGCTTGTTTATGAAAGAATAAGTCTGAATGTTCGTTAGTTTTCTTTTATCACAAAAATTGTTTTTGCAAAAAATAAAAAAATTATTTTTAATCGGTTTTTGAGTTTTTTGAGAAAAACACTTGAGTTGCGGTTATGACGAGAACTCGATGAACGATAAATTAGTCACTGTCAGATCAGTTAGTTTTATGCTTTAAATTTTTTTCGGAACGTTAATGCCTGGTTTCCATAGCGAAGATATGCCTGCACATATTCAACACATTGAAACGTATGAAACTAGTTTCAAAAAAGAACTGTGCTCTTGATTGTAACTGATTCCAAATGCTAGCATGTGTTCAATATTTGCAGTAATTGCAGCGCTATTAGAAATTAGGCAAAAATTTTGTTTTTTTTTAAAGAATTTCAAATTTATTTCACATCGCTGAAAGCTTGAATTTTCTTCTTATTGCTTATTTATTGAAATTGCCTTAAAAGCAATTTTATTTATTTGTATTTTTTTTTTCCTTCATTCTTTTGAAGTTCAGCTGGCATGCCTGCCTAATTTTATCACACGTTAATCGTTCGCACTTAGGACCTATAATGGGCACTAATGATCACTCACCGATCGACTCATCGTAGCAGAACTTCTCCTCGAAGCAATTCCAATAGAAATCCTCCCAGCAGCTGCGATTTCATGCGATTTAGAGTAAAAGAAAAATTTTATAAAAAATTACATTCAAATTAAAAATGAAAATGAAAATAAAACAATAATAAACTTCTAACGAAAAATAATTACGAAATTAATGATAAATTAATTAAATTAATGGTTTTTTGAAACAATGCAAGAGAGCGAATAATTAAAAAAAAAAACAACTCACTTTTGACAGCAGCGACACATGTTCACCGGAATGTGCCGATTCCTTAGGCCTTTTCGTTGATAATGTTAGCGAATTTATTTCGTGTCTCTGCCTCTATACGTGACTGAATGAGTACGCATTTAATTTCCGAGAGACTTAAATGAATTATTTACTATTCACATAAAAAAAAAAAATTATTTTTTTTATAAATTAACGCTTTTTTTTCTCTCTCTTAACATAGGGAAAAAGTTAATGTTTTTATTTCGACTTTTCAGCGACGCTCGAAGGTAAACAGAAATAAGCAACAACACCTTCGCCACCGACTCATTGCCCTCACTGATTGCACAGCGCGAAATGAGACTCGGATGTCTTTGGTTCCGAGTATTTAGAACTCAAAATCGACGTCGAAACGAGATCTCACGCTCGCATTCGCTCCAAGTTGCGCACTCCGAAGAATTACACTGGTAAACAAAAGGGGGGAAAATAATAATGGGCTACACATTAAACTATTGGAGTAAAAATAAATTTTGTTAGTTTGGCAAAAAAAAAACCCTCAATAATAAATGTTTTTTTTTCTTTCAGCTTTAAAAACCTTTTCGAACGGATGTTAGATTTTTAGAAACAATTCAAATGGAAATTTGTTAATGTCGGTCCGAAATGGATATATTTTCTATGGCTGGAAACCGAAGGTAAAACCACCTAACACATAACGGAGAATACTAATACTAGATGTGAGGCCGAATAGCCGGATAGCCACCGGATAGTTGAATTTTCTCACAAAGCAAAAGTTGTTTTATTGTGAATACTTGGTCCAATACAAACTGTCCGTTTTTGCCGCTGTCGCAATGCAACGAAACCATTAGAGCGGTGAAAACCGGGGAAAAGGAGGGCAGCACTTCGAGCTCAGCTGCTCGGGCTTTTTTCCCGCAGAGCTAATTAGCAATACTAGTTGCTTCAATGCTTTAAGTTTCCAGCGGTCGATCGCGTCGCGCGAATTCTCTCTCGTCGTTTTATAAGTGAACTGCATCGTGTTAAATAGTTTACACATGGGGTTTTTTTTTGGAGTATTTCAGTTCGTTTCGCTAGTCGTCGTTGCGGGCGAACGTTCGGGTTTTCCATCGATTCGAATCACAGAACATCATCCCGGTTCGACAGCTCCCTCAACATCATCCGAAGTCAGCATCGCAGCGCAATTCAAAAGGTACGTGGTTTGTTTTTTCTTCTTATCTTTTAAACGATTTCCCATTGCCCCATTATTTGGTTGGACGACCAATTGACCTTTGTTGCACAAAGTCCCGGTATCCGGCAGAATAGGTAATTTTTGGCCGGATATGCCGAATACCAGATAGTAATCGGACATCCGTGCCATCTAGGAATCATACCAGTGATGCCAGATCGAGGGATTTTCCCCATTTTGTGGGATTTTTTTAGTCTTTCTAATAGCAAAAAACTTCTTGAAATGCCTAAAAAGGGATTTTTTTCGTTCGTTTTTCTATGACAAACAGAAAGGGTTTTTTTTTTTTTCAAATATCCGAGGAAAGGTGCCACCAATATTTCGCGTATATGAGGAAAAATTTTGCCCCTTATGCGCTAAAGAATTAAAGGGGAAATACTATTTTTTGGGAAATAAGTATTTATTTTATGTTATGTTATGAGAGAAAATAATCCCTGAACCTTAAAATAAAAAGATCTCATTTTCGCGATCATCATTTCTGTTTTGCCCTTCTGAATTCTGTTACTTAGTGTTATTAGCGGTTCGACCAATGCTTAGAGATATTTTCTCACTCCGTCAGCCGGGTACTCCTTCATGCGCGGAGAGTTACTCTACGGAAATTACAAAATGCTATGGTAACCGATCTCTCCCTCTCTCTATCTCTCACGGTATATTTCTCCCTCTCTTTGCGGCTCAATGAATGATTTATTGACGTGCCTTTTTTGATACCGTTGAAATGCAATTCATACGGATGAGGTGAACCTGAGCAAATCTATAAAAACAAAACAACAAAAAAATAGAGAGAAAAAAAAACTTAAATTGGACTACAGCAATTCATCGAGTCATACCTTTTCGAGTTCTTTCACTTTTACTTATGCGATTGCATCGTTATCGTAATTTATTTTTATCTCTGTCATTTCAATTCAATTCGTTTCATTGACTTTTTTGCGATTTCTTTTTAACTGATATTTCCGAGATAAGCGATTACGTTGCCCAATCAATAAACACTGCTTTGAGTAAAAGTAACACGATTTCTTCAAGAAAAGCGAATAATCGTGCACGCTACACGAAGTGGTATGTTAATTTCGAGAGACGATAAGATCATCTCCATGACTTCGTATGTTAATGTCGGCAAGACTGTGAAAACTCTCATGTGATGACACATTGACGGTTTCATTCAGAGCCCTATGAGTGATATACAATGAACAGTGGTGTGCACAACAAAAGCTACTTTTTTAAATTTTGATTTTTGCCAAAACGATACAAGCCAGGATTTTCATTTGCAAAGTAATATAACCTATTAAAATGGAAAACAACCCTACAATAATGAGCCGGTCAATTGCCTAAGAAGGGCTGACTTTTGACTGGTCCAATATAGCCTACCGGTTATATTATGGCAGTTCGCCCCATCGAATTCGGCTAGCCGGCGGTCGGTAATAAACAGGTTAGTTTAAGAGCTGTCTGTAAATTACACTTTCATCAACTTAGGATATACATATATGGTCAATTCCACGCCAAACTGTCCTAAAGGTCCCATCAGTCACAGCCATTACGAGCAGAAATGGGGTAATTTTATTGCTAAACAATGACAGGCTCACGTTAAAAAGATTAGTTGAATATATTAGAAGTGGAATTATGAGGGGACTAGTACTGGTAACATAAAGGACTGACCGAAGGCTACAATTAGCTCAGTCCATTTAACTGCAGGGAAGATTCTGGAAAAACAACAACAACAAAAGATATGTATAGGAATGAAATCATGTTGAAAATGGATTTTGGTTGCTATTGTTTTGCACAGCACTGTATTTATATGCCTACATGATTGTGTACACAAAGTAGAGTTTTCACTGTATTAAAAATCCTGCTTAAGCAGATAAGAGTGAAAAGAAAAATAACATTTAAAAGCATCTTATAAAAATATGGGAGATAAAAGAGAGGAAGACTAAAAATAGCATTGAGGAGAAACTCAGACCAAGATATGATTCAAAAATCCGAGTAAACATTTGAATGCCGGAATAAAGAGTTCAGCTCCTTATCTGAATGGATTTTTTAAGCTCTGAAAAAAAACCTGAACACTTATTTTGGCGGAGAATTAATTAGGCTAAAAGGTAGAGTAAGCTCTTGATAATTGCAAAAAATGCATTAAAAGGTCATGATAATAAAGAGGAAGAAAAAAAACTTAATTTGCAGTGAAATCTCAATATTTTTAATTCCTCCTCTTGAAGAAGACTCCAAAAACTAGGAAAAAATTTCAAAGCTTATGTATTCATTTATTTATATTTTTTTTTGTCTTTCGAGGTTCAAATCTAATAGGGGATGACAAACGACTTCGGACTATTGACCTTTTTATATTTTCCCACCTGTTTTTCTAGCTTTAAATCAATTTAAATATTTTCTACGCCGATTGTAGTGTATCGAAGCTCCGTACAGCTTCTCTCCTGGAATAGAACTTATTTCAGGGAACCCGTCGATGCATCTTTAGACATATGTGTACATCAAGACAAAGTTATATATATTAACAGAAATATTTTTATGACCAATGCTCTCTATGTCGAGGGTATATTGCGTTTGTGCAATTGTGTGTATCATCCAGAACCAGTCGATTCTGTCTGTCGTATACAGGATATTATCAAAAATGCTGATCTATCATGACAAAAATTTGGTATGCACGTTGGCGAAGACATGAGTACGAAGAAGCTTCAGTAGAAGTACCTCCAGTACTAAGGTCTGTTATTAAATCCCAAAAACTCCTCTGAAACCTGAATTTTTTTATTGAAGTGGGACTTAGCATATATTCTTCCTAATAAATATTTAAAAATGTACTATGTCTGTGTCTATCCAATCTAGAGATATGTGCTCACCTCTATAGGGTATCACAACGGATCTTAGGTCCAAGTGTGTCTATAGAAAACAGCCACATTAACCTGAGCTAATGTCTGTGGCGGGTATTCTATTTCCAGGCTCGCCTCTTGCTATAACACCCTTAATTGTTTTTCTTTTATTCGCTTTAATACACGCACAAATTTCATAATAATTATGGCTATAACTCTAATGATGGCCTTAATAGGAATTTTGTTTCCAAATTCAGCGTTTCCAAAAGCAGCATGCCTATAAAAATATTACCGGCATGAACATTCGTTTATGTTTATTAACGCTCTTGTTGACAAGTTTTTTTTTCGATGTTTGCTGATAAGGCCTTAGCGAGAGATGGAGAGATAGAGAGAGTGAACGAGAGCGAGTAGTGATGGTGAGAGACACGCCGACCATTGAAAAAGAGAAAAGAGCGACAAGCACGTGTAAAGCAACAACAACACACATTAAGCTAGTTAACAGGTGTGCAAAATCGTTAACAAGAAAATTAACATAGTTTTAGGCGTCAAAATCAATTATAGATACATCAGAAAAGGGAGTTAATATTTTAAATGATAGTTTTCATATTCCACATATTTATGAACTGATGATTTATGATGAAACAGTGGAATCATTAAAAGTGGCTCCCTTCAGGTCGATAACTAGTATATCAGGGAAGACAATAGAAGTCTTTAGTCTCTTCCTTCGGTCATTGGGAAACCCACCAATTAGTTTTGTTCAAAAATACTTTTTTTTCTGCTAGAAGTCGCCGTTAAAGGATCTGCCATTCTTATACGTTAAAATAACTACTGAAATAATTGGAATAGGATTAAAAGTTCGGCATTGTTCCCTTTGAGCTAAGGGGCCTCTGAGGAAGAAAGTCTTATAATTAATTATTATCATATTAATTCGTATCAATTACGTGGGCCCCTTCTATGATTAGCCACAATGACATGGCATTATGTAGTTCTTTGAAGGAAAAGAATAAGAAAGTTTCTGAACGGGGATATCACAAATATATAAATTGATCCCTAAAAGTATACATCTAATTATTTGGAATACTCCCGAACCTGAGACTTCGTTATTTTCTTGAATACACTTCCAGTTATACACAGTTTCTGAAGGGTATTTTTGAATTGTAATAGCTGGAACTAAGCTCCGCAAGAAAGAACTCATAATTCCTTCTCCTGCTTCCTCTTTTTCCTGCTCTGCTCTCCCTTACCTTTCCTTTCCCACAACACTAAATGGGTGAGAAAATGGGTGACATTGCCTGATTGTCTCTATACAGTATCTCCACTGTCTCACCCACCTACATATCATCAACATTCTCATCATAAAGTTCCGCAGGCAAATGCTCACAAATTAATATAATTATTTTTAATTTTGAACATGCATACTTTAAGGCCGCAATTTGAATGTTCGTATTTCTAAATCATTCTATCACCACTGCCCATTTCATACTTTAAGATAAATTTTACGGTCCGTTCACCACTGGTTAAGAGTCACTGATCAATTCTATAAAAAATAAATTAAAAAATTTAATTAAGTAAATAAAAAGGTATCTAAAATTTTTTATCATTGTTTAGCGCTTTTAGTGGAATCTTTTAACTGCAATTTTTATTATTTTCCCTTGCGATCTAAAGTGAATCTCATTATATCAGACAATCGACTCTCGAATACTTTCTGAAATCCCATCATTGCCGAGTCGTTCAAAGGCAAAGCTGTTTTCAAAAGTTCGCTACACTCCGAAGCATTTCGAAGTCATGTGAGGGAAATTTTTTTTTCTTTCAAATTGTATTGCTTGCTATACAATTTTAAGGCTAAGAACGAGTGCAAAATGAAATAGAAAAAGAGAAAATAGAATAATACGAAAAAAGAATAAAGATGAGTGAAGAGCTTTGAACATGAAATGCTTTCGTGGTTGCATGCTAATTAAAATATCTAAAGGTGCTTAGATCGCTGACAATGCAAGAAAGAAAGAAAAAATTAAATGTTCAACTTGAATGTCATTCAAAAAGGAGGGGGGTTTTGTTGTTGTTTCTTCAGATCGACAAACTTGAATGACTCCAAAAGAATTTAGGTTAAAATCTAGCTTCAAAAATATAAATGTTTATAAATCTTGTCATGCCTCGCGATACATCAATTCGAATCGAGTTACAAGAACGCGTGCGTACGTGTCTTCCCATACGATCACTCCGATCGTCGTGTAGGCTTATTTATCTCAAGTCAATTGCTTTTAATCATTTTCAAGTATGCACTCAGGTTAAGACAATTTTCGTTGAATTTTGATTGTTGTAAGCAATTCAAAAGTTGATTGCAATAATGTGTTTAAAAAAATTTTTTTTTGTTTTTTAATTTTTTATTCTGTCATAATTATGGAGCATTTTAGTGCAATAAATAAATAAACTTAGCCAAGATAAAGCTAAAATAAAAGTTAAAGAAAACAAATGGTTATTTAAGAACTTTTATTGAGTGAAAATAAGATAAATGCATGTATGTACATTGTACATACATATGTAGATTTTGTTTTTTTTATATATTTTTTTTTAGTAGTCCAATAAACGTTCTTGATCTCTTCGTACAAATATTTGCCACAGTGACTTCAATTTACACCTTTTTAAATGAGATTTGCAGACAAGAATGCGACATATTTTCATGCCTCACTAATGAAAGTGATCAACATTCGAACAAAGGAATATAATTTTACAGTGAAGTCCCTAAAGAGTTATCCCGGCATGTCATGGAAATCAAAATCGTAATTTCTTCTCAATCATTATATATCGAGACTGTATGAGAGTGTATCTTCAAATGAGAAAGGGAAAACTTAGTCAAAACTATATCCTCATGATCTTTGGATCCATTTAAATTTTAGACGATTTTGCAGTTTATTTCTGTGATATCCCCGAACATCATCAAATATTAGCAACAATCCTAAGAACTTCGTCCGCTGCTGTTGAATATCCTGTGATAAAGAGACTCATAAAAAGAAACTCTTCAAAATAAAGATCCTTGGGACTTGATTCAGAATCAGTTGATGTCCAAATAGGCACTAAAATTATAGGAAATTTGTGATAGAAGAATACAAATCCAAAGCAAAACAGTCCAAACTCCCTATAACGAACTCCGAGGAACCGGAAAAAATTCGTTACACAAAGATTTCGTTATAAGGAGAAATAAAGGCTCTAAAAATGTAGCGAAAAAGCTTTGAGAATATTCCCTATAAAGAAAAAGTCGTAATAGATCGAACTATTCTTTTAATTATATATAATTTTAATCAAAAACTTCATCCAAAAAAAAACCTTCCCAACTTCATAATTAAAGGTTTAACGAACGGCAAAAATACACGTTCGCATGCGGTCATTGTTTGCGTTTCAAATAAGCAATAAAGAGTCTCCCATTGTGCCAATTTTCATCATATTTATGGCAGAAAATTTTCCATTAAAAAAAATTCTTCAAAATTTCCCTTCCAAAACATTCATGCTTGGATAAAAAAATGAAAATATTACTTTCAATATTGCGATTCTTAAGTACCTTACGGAAAATTGTGGCGGCACCTTAGATAATTTTTTCGGTACAATCTTCCAATAAGCCCCTGATTTTAGCTATGGAAATACTTATATACTCATTCAACTTTTCGGAATTAAGTTCATTGATTTACCTAACTTTGAACCTCTTCGCTTAACCCAACAAGTGCACTCGTTACAATAAGAATTCCTATCAAAAAATTATCCATCGACGTCTATTTCGCCCTCTAGACAAAATTGCTTTCGTTGATAAGTCGCTTGAATATCTTAAATTCGATTTTGTTTCAAACGATCTCGTCACATTTGAGGACGTAAGAAGTCGCTCTAAATAAATATTATTTTACGAAGGTAAACACTCGTGTCAATAAACGAACTTCATCGAGGCCAAAAGCACACTTGAAGCACCTGATATAATTATAAGTGCCTAATTGTGATAGCGGATAATTTCTTATATTTTTGATTTTCATTTTTGCAAAAGTCGACACATGCCGAAAACGTTCTATAAATTTTAAAAAAATATTCCAAATCTTAAGCGCGTTTCTAACTCGTTTGATTTTTATTTTTTGTTTCTTTTTTGGTTAATTTAAAATTTAAATCTCGACGTTAAGAGAACCGCTTTGGTTTGTGTGTGTTTTTTTTTTTTTTTTTTTTTTTTTTTTTTGGGAGTCCGTCGTACCCGCGATCGAGGAACGTTAAAGACATTTTCTCATGAAAAACTAGAATTCATGGAATATTTTAATGTAAAATATTCTTTGAGAAGCGCCTGCCTGGCTCGCTCGGCACTGATTCATTTAGATAAGCGCGTTCCCAAGGATAGGTAGATATCTCGTCTGAAATGTTTAAAACAAAAGCCAAAAGCCATTCAAGTTCTAGAATTGCGTGTTAATTTGTCCCTACTTTTTTTTTTTTATTAATTTATTCAAATTATAGACCCGTTTGCATAAAGTTATCAATTTCGAATTTATGAAAGAAGCCTGGAAGCACGGTCATTGTGGTCGAAAGCTTTAATGTCCAAAGGCTATGGGATGCGAAATCGACTTTAGGTAATCACTGCACTCTTCATAAAGACAGGGATATTATATTGATTGAATTATGGACTGGCTACATTTATTTAAATAGTAATTAAATGAATACACGCTCAACTAGAAGACCAGTTTCGAAAGATTGAAACGTTTTCATTGGAAACAAAGCATTTCGTAATCGCCGATATTCGATTTGGAGGAAAGAAGTTATTTTTCTTTTTTTGGCACACACAAATCGATACGTTAAGAAGATTTGCACGATTCTTATCGGAGCTTTTTGAATTCATAACGAAGGAAAGAATTTTCTAGCTCATACATATTTATTTATTTAGCACATTTATATATATAATTAATTTATGAAAAATAGATGCGATAATACTGATTTTTTTGGTTCAAAGAATGATGCGAAAAAATGGGATTTTCAAAAGAAATTTAGAAAAAAGTTTATCCGTTGTCAACGGCGTCTCATCAATCTTTATGATATCCTTCTTAATGACCTTTCATTTATAAGGAACAATCTCTTTATACTCCTATTAAGAATCATTTTTTCAGTAATCTGAAAGTGCCTATTAGCTTGTTTTCCGCAATGCCTTTTTTTCATATATTGCCTTCAAATTTTCATCCAAAATATGTTATATACCTACTTTTCTGAATTGAAAACGATTCTTATAAGGTTGGAAAATTTATCTCTTTAGGAATTTTTGTATGAGTTTCAAGTCGGTCTGCTGCTACTTTTACTACTACTAGTACTGTCATCTTCTCTTTGTGAAGCAAAGGGTCTCACCGGGGATTGCTACCTTGGAGTGGTGGAGAGGTTTAGTATGTATAAAGATCCTGAGATCGATGCCGGCGGTAGCGTAGCGACTGGCAGGCCCTCCCGTGCCGGTAAGGTCGAGGGTGAATACAAAAACTAAGTACAATCTACATCCCTGGTCAAGTCAGTCTACCAGAAGCAAACTCATAGAGTTCGACTGTTCAACGGACTTTTCGGACTTTCTAAAGGGAGGCCCCAAAATATATACCTAAATATATTGTTGAACTTTTTTATAAGTTTGCATTTTCACGGGACTTAAGAGGTCTCGAAATTCCTCTCTTTGGAACTTATCATAAAGATTTTTTCCAATTCATTAATATTAAGAATATAGACCTTTTATTAAAAAGATCCAAAGAGTTATTCCATTGTAAAGTTCACTCCCGTCTGAATCACTTTTATGGTTTTAAGTTTGAGTTTAGGTAGATCAGACACTGCTGCCATTTTATGGCAATACTCATTAAATTAAGATATTTTCTGGTCTTTAGAGAATACTTAGAGGAGAAATGTTGTTAAAGAAGATTTCAAAATTTAATTTTTGGAAATTTTAATTTTATTCTCAATTTTTTTTTTAGCTCTAACAATACTCATATTAGCTGGGGATAAATTTATGAGACATTTTAGAAGACTTTGTGAGGTGCGTTAATGTTAAGTTAAATTCAACTAAGTTAAGTTTTATATAAATCATCGGATTCTTATTAGAAATCGAAATCCACTCGTTCCAATTGACTGATCTAAGATTCAATAATTTTTTCATTGAAAATGAGCTGTGAGTGGAATGAGGTTCCCATACGAAATTGATTCCGTGATTAAAAAAACTACCCCAGACTCATATAAATGCATTTGTTAAGCTGTGAAAATTCATTGTTCTATTTCAATAAACATTATTGACTCTGACCTTTACTGATAAATTCATTATGAATGAATTTTAAAAATAGTTTTTCTCAATAACGCGTGAGTAAATCGACATTTGTAAGGGCATCGAAGCATCGAAAGGCATTGAGTCAACCACTCATGTTTATTTAATTTAATTTAATTTAATTTAAAAAAAAAAAACAATCATAAAAGGAAATCTCAGAGCTTCAATTTTAATGCTCAAGAATTAATTATTTTGATTCCAATTAATATTGTTCTATTGAGAAAATATTCATTAATTAATCACTCACGAACGGAATCAAAGAAAAAAAAAATTTGAAATGTTTCATAGATTATTTATTAAGGAAGTATGTTCCGCAAACCCCAACAAAACATAGTCAGAAGTCATATTCAATAAATAGACTCGTTGCGTCATGGAACATGGGTAACTCATTCATGGTTGGCTGCCCATTTTAATCGACATTTGATACGTGTGCCAGTTTTAATAACGTAGGTAGCCCTGTTATTTGTGGAATAGTCGGAAAAGTATATGGATTCTTTTATATATATTTTATTTTATTTTTGATTCACATTCAATTGATGTTTTCCAGTCAATTGACAATGTGTCACACAGTTCCGGAACACTAATAAACAAACACACACACACGAGCTCACAAAAGCAGATAAGATTTCTGGCCAATTAATTGATAAACAATTATTATGGTATAATATGGCTCAAATAATGAAAAAATGGGGCTTTCAAAAGAAATTTAGATGAAAGTTTATCCGATGTTAACGTTGTCAGAAGAACCACAAAAAGTATGATCTGCAAGAACCTGAAATTGCATTCCCAACAGGCCAAAGGACGTCACAATGACCTCGTGTGTTATTAGTGCGCTCATAAAATGCACTCAGAAATTTTGGACATATCTATATATAATATATAACAATTTCAGAATTGAATTTTTGAGCTCATTAAAAGCTCATATCCAACTCACTTTGTTCATAATTTTTCCTTGGTTTACACGTAAAGATCGCAGGGATTTTTCTGAACTAAATTCTCTGCAGGCGCCTTCAAAGTTAACAAGTAAGTGTGTTAGGGTCAGGCGCGAACCTGAAAGTACAATTCCCGACACAGATAAAAAAGATATGCTGTTCAGGTTAGAACCTTTTTTTAGAACAGGCCCCAAGACCACGACCATATATACAAAGTGTTCTTGATATTTGCAAAAAATATAAAGGGCCCCATATGCCGACTTCATTTCATTACTTAACGAAAAGGGCCTTTTGTGACGGCCACTTTTAAAATTTTGGGAAATTTTACCAGGGGCTCAATTTCCGAATTCAATTGAAATATCTCGACAAATTATTGATTGATTTTAGGATAATCTTAGCGATTTTTTAACAGACCCCATTACTGGAGGTACCCTCAAAAATTGTCTGAACTTGTCCATTCTTTGTTCTTACTCGTGTCTCCGCCAATACCCAATACCGAATTTCGTCAATATAGCTTAGCTCCTTCGATTAGAAAACTTTATACAGACAGACAGACATGGCTAAATCGAATCTCCAGCTGACGATGATCATTTCTATACATATTTTTGTATGGTCTGGACTTCGACTGGTTCAGGGTGTTGCACACAATCGCACAAACGCAATATTCCCTCGACAAATTTGTATGTGTCAGGTATAAAAACAATCCCGTTTGAGTGTTTCCCAGAGATGAGTATGTTCCAGAACTATTTTCCATATTTTTAGGCCACTTTTGCTTACTTTTGGCGAAATGCACACTTTTTTAAGAGTGTGTTCAGGCGGTTGGGGTTGTTCTATGGTAATTCCCCCAACCTGAGGGTCTGGGTGTCATACTTTCATCGAAGTTAGTCAAGAAATACGATTTTTTAACCTTTTTTTCCCCCGAGGGGGCTGTTGGTGCTGGCTCCGCAGAGCCTCAATCGGAATTACAGATTTCTTACAGAGCTTTATAAACAGTTAAAATTTTTCAGGACATTAAAAAAATCTTTTCTAATCTGACTTCCATATTCAAAATGTTGTGACGGTTTCCTTTTCCAGTTCAGATTAGAATTTTTTACTGTTATTTTGTTTACAAAAATTAAAAAAAAAACTACTGTGCCATTTTGTAACAATGAAAGGTTTACTTAGTTGTGACTTCTCATTTATTCAAAAATAATTTCGTATGGCAATTGTTTTTTTCAAAGTACCTACTCGAAGCTCAGTGAATTCCTTCCACTTCATACGTTAGATAATTCCTATAGAAATCTCGTCTGTTTTCTGTTCTTCGGAATTCTAATCGAAATTTGTTTTCAAGATATTTCCTACGGTCAATATTAAAAAAAAAAAGAAAAGGCTTTTCTTTGCGATAAGCACTGCTTTTATCGCACTTTTTGATTGATCTCTTGAAAAATATCTTAATTGAGAAGGTGTTTTAATGAAAATGGACTTAAACGTTGGAGAGGAGAGCTGTAGAAAAGTTCTTTTAGAAATATGGCTAGGTATATAAAATAGGTATTAAAATAGTGAGAAAAATTTATATTTTTAATAAAAAATAAAATAAAAAATAAATAATTCAAACTTGAAATAGGGTCATTAATAGGCTTTAAAGCTGATTTAAGAGCATTAATTACGAATAAAGCAATTAGTCGGTTGATCGTCGGAGAATGCTTGGCGGCTGGCATTGAGGAGGCTGTTTGTTGAGTCGATTATTGGGCGAGAGGTGTAACCAAATGTCGCGTTTCGTTGAAAAGTGAAATAATTTTGAGGTTGAGCTTTTTTTTTATTTATTATTGGTATGGAGCGACAGACAGAGGCACGTTCAAAACATTTTTTATTTGATTTTCAATTACATTCAAAAGCACATGACCGAAAGTAAGCCGCACATCAAAATTGATTTTGCAAGGACAACGGCCTAACGACGACACTGAGCGAAAATCACGGTCAACAGCATTAACTGTTGTCATTTTAAATGATTGGGCCGCGATAATTGACATAAATATTTTCTATTTTTTTTTTTTTTTAATTTATTTATTTTAGTTTTAGATTTCGTTAAATATTGCGCTTATTTTAGATGGGGTCTTGATGCTGCTTTGAAACGAGACCTCAAGTGATTTAATTTAATTTGTGATATGGCGAAGTGACGGCAATGTTAAATCAAAACTTCGTCCTGTTTATAGAAAACGGAATATTCAGAGATCACTCTCATAGAGGAAGAACCCCCACATGCCGAGAAAGAGATTTTGTATAGCCATACGAGAGACATTGATTTCAAAAGTTTTGACTGGATGATATTTCTGCTCACAAAGGAGTTGTTTTAAATGGATATTTCCATACTTGCCTCAGTAGGCTGAAGTCTTGGGAAAGGATATATGCCCTTTGATTTCCACCACATTTAGGTCGCTGAAAAATGTCATCCTTTTACTCAAAGCCTTGATTTACCATGGCGATAAAACATTTTAATTTTTGGAGATAATTTTAGAATGCTTCCCTGCATCGAAAGATCTAAGAAGCAGGATCTCAGAAGTCATTTTATTGTGGACATATTATTAACTAGAGGAAATCCGAAAAACATCCCGAAAGAGAACGTCGTATAGGTATACAAATATTAACCCATGTTTCTAGGTTTGTTCGTTATTCTAAAGGCCTTTCAAAGCAGCGACAATGCCCGCAAACCTTTTGTTTATTTCATCACATTTATAATTTTTTTTTTGAATTTTTTTCCATTTTCTAAATTTAGTTTTCTTTGAATAATAATAAAAAAAATTCACGTGCTTCAAGTTGATTGATGATTCACTTGATTCATTGGTAAAAACATTCATCAATTCTCAAGAAACCAGCAAACAGTGGGGTTTTTATTTTATTGTCGTCTTCATATTCACAGATTCATAACACTGGCATACGATAAGTATTCTGATTTATTTTCTCATTTCTTTTATTTACGACACTTAATTACTGGTTTTCCTTTCGGAAATAGAAAATTTTTTTGTTTTTGTAACAGAACACTTAGACACAGTAGAATTTAGTGTTTAAATCTCGCAGAATTTTTCGCTTAGGCACCATAAAAATTGATAATTAAAATAAAACTTTCGGCGAAAATAATGAAAAATAATTGCTCTTAATTACCGGAATATAACCTCCGTTCCTGTTAACACTCTTTACACTTAATCGATCGTTTTAAAAAAAAGAGAGAAAGAGAGAGCGACCGAGGGAAGAAAAACAAAAACAATGAATAGAAAACGCGCAAGCATGAACCTCAAGTTCGACAGTTTTTGGCTTACTGACGTTAAATCGGCAAATACAACCTTTTAGAGTTGGTCTGAAGCTTAAGCGATATTGCTAGAGTGAGGTGACCAGGCGTGTTATCATATGTCCAAGATTATAACGACATTCGATGTATTTACTCAGGGATGCCAGACGTCCACACTTTCGTGTACATGTCTCCGATTTTGAATTTTCGTCCCCGCGTTCCCACTGAAGCCCTAATTGTGAAAGATTGAAGTGAAAAAGATTGAAAAAGCGGAAAAGTGTAAAATTTTTCATACAAAATTTCATTCATTAACTTTTTAGCCTTCTCTTGATTTACGAGTTTTCGAGGTCTTCGAGGAAAATTCATGTTTAAGTTAAGACCCCTATTATAATTTGAGTTTTTTCTTACTTTTCCCCGTAAAAACGCACATTAAAAACTTTTTATAAAGCACTTTTTTAATTGGAATTCCCCCGTCACTTTCTGGAGTCATATTTATTTATTTTAATTTTTTTTTTTTTTTTTTTCATTTTTCTGTTGACTCAAAATTTATTCTAAACAAATTGATCTTCCATGTAAATGACAAAGATCAAAATTTTCAAAAACTTTACACCTGGTCAGCTTAATGTTCAATACGCGCTTACCAGTTTGACGCTTGTTTGTCTCCCATACATTAAGCCTAAGCAGCTTTTTCAAAGTTGTTGATTGCTTTCTGTTTACGATACCGAAGCACATTGATCGCGTTACTCTCGGCTTTTGTCTCGTTTTTCTCAAGCTTCGAAAAATTGGAAAACAAAATAAAATGAATAAATAAAAAAAAAAAATCGTATAAGATGCTTTTTTCTCATTTGCAATGCAGCAGGCTTAAGAGGACTACTTGATCCGGTTATGCATAGCGAAATGAAAGCTTTTACTTTGGGAGGCTCCTCATCATTCATGTCGAATTATATGAAAGATCGGTCGTTACATCAATTACAGGCGGAGATCAGGTGTGTTATGGGAAAATAAAGTCGTAATAAAAAAAAATAAAAAAATTTTTATTAAAAGAAATTAAAAAATAAACTGAAAGAAGAAAAGAAAACAAGTTTGCGTCACGCGATGCCCGGATTCGTTCCGTTCATGGATATTTCTAAATAACGATCGAAACCATCTACTCCCGAGGAACCTTAAGCTTCCCTGCAGTAATATGGACTGACCCAAGTGTAGCCTTCGGTCAGTCCTTCATGCTACCAGTACTAGTCCCCTCATAATTCCACTTCTAATGTATTCAACTGACCTTTTTAACATGGGCCTGTCTTTGGGGAGGGACTAGTCCGCAAAACGGCTGACCATAGGCCAGTTTTTTTTTTTGGGTCAATTGTCGTAATTTTGTCTGGTTTTAGGATAGTCAAATGAGGGAAATAAACAACAAAATTTCTTATATATATTCTAAGTTGATGAAAGTGTCATTTACAGACTACCCTTAAACCAACCCCTTTATTACCGACCGCCGGCTAGCCGAATTCGATGGAGCGAACTGCCATAATGTAACCAATAGGATTTGGACCGGTCAAAGGCCAGTCCTTCTTAGGAAATTGACCGGCTAATTACTGCAGGGTTCATTGTGAAATATTTTATAAGAGAGGTTCTCACATGTAGGGGGGTAATAGGTATAATGAGCCCAAGCTCTTAGGCAATTTGGAAATACTGAGCTTCACTGGCAGTCGCGACCTACTCTAAAGGAATATGGATTGCAAAAAAGAACTTTCAGGGCATGGTGCTCTTATAGCTTTAATAATAATTAACAGTAATTTTGGAGGAAGAAATGGTGCGAACAATGTTTCTCATTTATTATACATAAACAAACCGATGCACAAACAAAGTGTTTGTAGCTCAAATCGATTTTCAAGCGAAATTGTTTATTGTTTGAACGGGAACAATGAGGAAGCAAAACTTGCTGTGTACATAAATTGCGTTTCTGCGCAGTCGAAAAATGTGAAAAGCAATCATTTTCGGAAGGTACAGATGTGCGCATGCGCATTTTATTTTGTGAATTAAGCACGAAAACCGGCTGCCAATGGGGGTTGAATGATTTCAACTTTTTCGTTATTTTCTTTTTGTTTTTATTTTTTATTTGTGATTTTATTTTTTTTTTTATTTTTTTTTTTTTAATTTCTCTTGGCAAAAAGATATTCAAGGACTTTAACCGGTTCAAGGTGAAGGCAGAATTGAGAAAATGTGATTGCGCATTCAAAATAATGCTTAGCCATTTAAGTGTCTTGAATGTTGAAGACTTCAGCTTCCAATCGTCAGAACAAAATTGTAGAATTCTGAGGTTTTTCTTTTCGTCAGTAAGAAGTTGAATTCAATTTTTATTTAGTTTTTATAATTTAATGAAATGATTTCGAAAAAATTTCAACCCGAACGGCGGCATTTACGTTCACAATCGGCCTTCGAGCAGTATCTATTCCCGTTGCCTTGGCATCCTTTGTAGTTCATTTCATGACATTTTCCATTCTGATAGTACCACATTTTCCGGCCATGACAGCCACGTCCACCATTGCCATAATTGGGTTTTTCCGAACAGTTTTGATTGCCTAATCGAATCAAGTTTGGGGGAAAACTCAATCGTAATATAAGTAATTCTATTCGATTTGTATAAAACCAACTTACGTGATTGGTTGCAAGACTTTTGCGCATGCACAGAGCACACGAAAATACCAATGATCAAAGCAAAAAGGATAGCAAATTTCATTTTGGCAATTCGAAAGTTCTCGAACAATACTAAGGAGCCTTCGAGAGGTGCGTGGTATTTATATCGATACGGAAATCTTATTTTCGACTGAGTTCTTCGATTGTCTCTTCATTTTAGTACCATCCCAAAGCAGTTAATGGAATTTTAAAGCATAAATTTATTCCTTTGTTTATTAAAAGTATCATTTTTATTTTTAATTGTGGTCCGTAACGGAGACAAAATTCTGCTTCGGCTTCGATTGGAATTTTTCGATTAAGAATATTCGAATAACAGACCTTGTTATTTGATTTCATATCTTAACCCTTTAATGCAAACCGAAAAAAACATTTTCATACCAATTTTAACGATTTTTACATTCAACTTAAACTTAACCTTTGCCTTAAACTTAACTTTAAATTTAAACTTCAACCTAAACTTAATCTAAAACTGAAACTAAACTTAAAACTTAAACTTAAACTTAAACTTAAACTTAAACTTAACAACTTAAACATAAACTTAAACTTAAACTTAAACTTAAACTTAAACTTAAACTTAAACTTAAACTTAATTAAACTTAAACTTAAACTTAAACTTAACTTAAACTTAAACTTAAACTTAATACTATAAACATAAACTTAAACATAAACTAAATAAAATAAACTTAAACTTAAACTTAAACTTAAACTTAACTTAACTACTAAACTTAAACTAAACTTAAACTTAAAACTTAAATAACTTAAAACTTAAACTTAAACTTAAACTTAAACTTAAACTTAAACTTAAACATAAACTAAAATAAACATAAACATAAACTTAAGCTTATCCTTCACCTTAGCCTTAAACTTAACTTTAACCTTATACTTAAACTTTAAGCTCAACTTAATCTTAAACTTAATCTGCAACTAAATTTAGTCGTGGATATGCATTCGAATCTGGATATAACGGATCTCTGAAATAATGAACAGCTCGAAATAGTGAACGCTTTTTTGTTTACAGGGACTTTTCTAAATAATCAGACCTGGAGATAGGGGGGTGGAAAAAGGGGGATTTTCTCTCGGGCCGGCTTTCTGAAGGGACCCACAAATGGCATGGGACTTTTTTTGTCGTCGCACATTTTGGTGAATGGACCCTGGAAAAAATCCTTCAGGTCCCAAATTTCTGTCCTGTAAATAATAAACAAAACATTCAATCTCGCTAATACGAACAATCTGGATACAATAAACAGGACGTACAATAATTAACTCACTATATCCAGATTAGACTGTAAGCCGAAAGCTTCGAGGAAATCGATAAGCTTGGAAAATGGTTCTATCATAACTAAGGACGAGTTAAGACAAGAAAGATAAAGAGAAATCCTTTGATTTGTAACAGGGTTTGAATCGCTTATCATAGTTTTATATATATCTCCCCTGAATGCCTTTAAAATAAGGCCAAAATTTCCTTACTTTCTTTTTGAATGCTTCAAAAATAACGTAGTCCTGGTAAAAATTTCCCTAGAGAATTCCATCTGTTTGTGAACATTTGTTACATCGAAAGAACTATCGTGTCCAAGAAAGGTATAAAGAGAAGACACCAATCAGCATCGGCAGGTACTATGTTCTGTTGTAAGAAAAAGACTGCACAATTTTTTTCAAGAAGCAGTTTCAAGTTTTTTAATGCTTTGAAGTTACATACATCAAGTAAATATGTATATCATCGTCGATTGGATTCCGGAAGGAGGAGTTCTTTATGGAACATGATTTTATCCTTTGCGACTGCATCTTCTTTCACAGTCCTGCTTGGAGCAATACCGATTTCCATTTCCGCGGCATCCTCTGTAGGCCAGTTCGCGGCATTGTCCATTTCGCCAGTACCACATTCTCTGAGGGCGACATGGACGTCCTGGACGGCCAACATCAGGCCTTTCGCTGCAATTCTGTCTAGCTGTAAGCAACAACAACGAAATGCATATTAAGGACTTTGTTAAACTATAACAGATAATATTACTTACGAGGTTCACCGGGACAACGCCTTTGAGCCTGAACGTAGACCGCGCAAATGCAAAGGACGAGTGCGACAAGGATAGCGACTTTCATTTTGATTGGAAATGAGGTTTGCTTAATTGATGTCAATTAATTCGAATGAGCAGCTAAAGGTCTTTTAACTGTTCTGAGTTATCAATCAAAAATTGGGATGTATTTATATAAATAAGGCGTGACAGAAGACCTTATCCGAAAATCGAGGATCAATAAGGTATTCCAGGTGTAGACAATAGGTCTTTTCATGAGGTTTATTCATTCTCGATGTAAACAAGTTTTATTGTCACATTTCAATGCTCTCATTTTCTTTTCTTCAATTTGTCGGCGATCAACATCATTCCAGAGAAAAACAACTCTTTGTCTTTGAAACAATGTCTTCGCTTTTGCTTTTGCTGTAATTCTTTGAGCTGCTAATTTTTACTTTTATTTTTTATTTTTTATTTCTTCGATGGAATTTTCCCACAACGACTTTAGATGGTTAAATGATTTTCGAGAAGGTTAGGATGTAGATAACAATAGGAACCAGGGACCGTAACAGTTATGAGTTTTATTTTAAAAATTGCGATTTAACAGTTATTTTGAAACGTTTATATATAAATTAGAAAATAACTTTTATTTTCTAATTTTTATTCAGATATTGCAAAATAACAGTTATTTTTTAATTTTTGATTTAAAATTGCAAAATAACTGTTACGTTGTAATTCTTACTTACAAATTGAAAAATAAGACTTATTTTTCGATTTCTATTTTAAAATTGAAAAATAAGACTTATTTTTGGAGTTTGATTTTAAAATTGAAAAATAAGACTTATTTTTTGAGTTTTATTTTAAAAATCAAAAATAAAAATTGTTTTTGAATATCTCTTGAACCAAACAACATATTGGCAATAATTGCATATATATAGGATGTATAGGTCCTTATCTTTTTACACAGGTATGTATGGTTGTTTGTGTGTACGATTTTGCAAGACATGACCGACCCCCGTTAACTTTGTTCCCCTAACATTTTTTGGCAACATACCTACTATCTATCTCCCCTCCTTAGGGGGCCCCATACAAAACTACCCTAAATAGAGATGGGCGCGTGTCGAATTTTTTCAACACGACCCGACACGAGCACAAATACCAAAATTTCCACCACGCACGAAACACATAGGTCAAAAAATTAAAGGGAGCCATACACTATAGAGTTTAAGGGTGGTTTGGCAAACCTTAATAATTTAGGTTGTCTTTAGCGGTAATGCTATTTCAAATGTTCTTCAATTAAAAGTACATGTTTTGTATTTTAAGTCATATCGTGTTGTTCGTGTCACGAACACCTCGTGTTGAGTCGTGCGTGTTAGTGTCACGAAAAAAAAAAACACGACACGCGCCCATCTATTCCAAAAGAACAATTGCCGTTAAGTGATTTAATGCAGGCGCTGTGAAAATCTATTTTTTTATATCGTTCGCTCAATACAGCCTTTTAAATCAGTGCTAATTAGATTGAAGAAGTTATAAAATTTTTCCTAAAATGAGTTGAAAAAGCGTTCACGGATACTTTTTGCCAATTTATATTGGAACACAAAACTCCAGAGGGAGCAAGCTCTCTTATAGCGCATCTTTTGAGATTTAGCTATAAATGAAGGACAATTAAGGCCATAAAACCAGCATAATAAATTTTTTGCGTTGCAAAATCTTGCAAAATCGTACACACAAACAACCATACATACCTGTGTAAAAAGATAAGGACCTATACATCCTATATATATGCAATTATTGCCAATATGTTGTTTGGTTCAAGAGATATTCAAAAACAATTTTTATTTTTGATTTTTAAAATAAAACTCAAAAAATAAGTCTTATTTTTCAATTTGTAAGTAAGAATTACAACGTAACAGTTATTTTGCAATTTTAAATCAAAAATTAAAAAATAACTGTTATTTTGCAATATCTGAATAAAAATTAGAAAATAAGAGTTATTTTATGATTTTTTTCTTAAAATTACAAATAACAGTTTATGTCGTTTTAGGGTACTGCAAATAAAATGAATAGGTTCATTGTATCCCACGTTCACGTAGTAAACTTTTTACTCAATGATTTTTATGGTCAAAAATCGATGTCATAACAGTTATTTTCGGTCCCTGATAGGAACACGTTAGCGTTAAAAATTAACACCATTTGATGAAATAATGATCATTTTATATACAGCTCGAGTCATAATTGGAATTATAAGCGGCCACTGTCTCCTGAATAAGCACAAATTGGGGTTGGGTCTTGCCGACAACGAGACGTGCAGATATGAGGAGGAAGAGGAAACCTCGATTCATATCATAGCGGAATGGCCAGCTCTCCTTCATGAGAGAAAGAGGACGCTACTAATGGAAGGCATACAGACAAATGAACTGTTTGAACTTGACATAGGAAAGATTAGGACTTACCTAATGAAAACCGGAGTGATGCAAGTCCTCCGATGAAAATAGCCTCGGGTATGGCACAATAGTTCCTCTAGTACAGTTAGTGTTCGAACCCTTACCGAATATACAGCCCATTTCTAAGTGAATATTCCCCGGGAAGTTTGTTCCTTTGAAATTCCTTTTATGTGCATCATTTATTTGGTGATCCCTCGTTTGTCGATTTTGGGGACTTTGAAGGGAACCATATTCATGAATCCTGCCTGGTGATATTGAATTTAAATCGCATTCCGAAGAAGTCCTTAATTTTAAAGTAATATGTCTAAGAAAATGTGTGGCATTGTGATTTAGTTTTTTAGTTGCGTAAATCCTTCAGCAAGGTCACAAAGTGGTCGAGCCTTATTTGGGAGCAATGAACAAGCATGAAAAATTCACTGATGCATAATACGATCTTCAACCCGAACGGCGAGAAACAGCTTCACAATCAGCTTTTGTACAGTAACGATTTTCATTGCCGCCCCATCCTCTGTACTTCATTGCAAGACATTGTCCGTCTCGCCAGTTCCATATTGGGCGACAGCGACATCCACGTCCTCTATCACCCCAATTTGGACTCTCTCTACAACAGTTCTGGCTAGCTGTAAGGGGCAGAAACGGATTAGCAAGCAATGCTTTCTTGATCTATAGGGAACAAATTTACTAACGGGGTTCAGGAGGACAATGCCTTTGAGTCTGAGCGACTAAAAAAAACGCCTTTTCTAGGCCCGCGGGGTGTTACTTTCCAACGGGCAGATAAACATTTCTAGAATATAGGAGAACAGCAGTTGATGGGAACAATACGTTTTGCCAGAATCGAGGTATTTTGCGTAAATTATTTCCAAGACTTTGGAAATTTCGAAAACAAAACAAGTCTTTTGTTATAAATTCGAAGCAATTGAGATGAAAACTGGGCCACAAAAACATAATGGTCCGCAATATTTTGATTGCATTAAAAATCTTCTTCAGCTTTATTGTCAGCCACGTCAGTCAATGTACACACACGCATATGGACATATGTATATTGGATGAGAATTATTTTACGATCAACAATTTGCCACTCTGAGATTTATGCTCGAGTGTTGAGTTTTGAGTTTGAGTTTTTCTTTTGAGATCAAAATTTTGGATCACAAATATTTTAAGCTTCTAAAATTTTTTTTTAACCATCTCTTTTAATTGGGCAAGAATCCGGATTTCTCCAACAATTCGAGCCCGAGAGATCCACTCACTACTTTTCCACTTCCTTATCCGATAGGTCTGACCTTGAGTGTATACAACAAGTTACTCAGAGAAAATCCTTTGGAATATATTAGCCTAACTATTCCATAGAAATTCCTTTCAATGAAATTACCCACTATATTTTTTTAGAAGCAATTTTAGTTTTTATTGATGGTTTGAAATTATTTCATCTTTAATTGGATACCGGGAATTTGAGAACTTTTATGGAGCATGATTTTATCCTGAGCGGCGGCATCTTCGTTCACAGTCCTGTTTTGAGCAATAACGATTTTCATTGCCGCCGCAGCCTTTGTACCTCATTTCACGGCATTGTCCATTTCGCCAGTACCACATTCTCTGAGGGCGACATCCACGTCCTGCGCGGCCCGTATCGGGTCGGGCTCGGCAGTTCTGGACACCTGTAAGTAACAACAACGAAATTAATAATAAGGACTTTGTTAAACTATAACAGATAATATTACTTACCAGGTTCACCGGGACAACGCCTTTGAGCCTGAACGTAGACCGCGCAAATGCAAAGGACGAGTGCGACAAGGATAGCGACTTTCATTTTGATTGGAAATGAGGTTTTTTAAATTGGTTGATTTTAATTGGAATAGACAGTTAGTAGTAGTAACGAAACTGTTCTGATTTATCTTGGGGAATTACAAGGTATTTATACTAATAAGACCTCGGCTTAGTCCTCATCAGAACTCGGTCAAGAAGGAATTAATTTTTTGAATAACTGAATTACAAGACTTGACTTGCTCAGTGTAAGAAAATCTTGTTGTTGAGACTTTTGTGTCTCGGGTCTGTTCCTTTTACACAATGGCGAACATGTTTTCATTACAGAAGCAAAATCTTTAAATTCTCCATGCTCTCACCTTTGTCGGGGCTTCTGTTTTTGTTCATTTCAAAAGCTTTTTTGATCATTGAGACTCCACAGATTATGTGAAGAGAAAGAAGCAAGTTTGATTGGGGAAGAGAATATTCGAATATTCATGGCAATATTGATGGGATGTTTAAAACCAAATATTTTTGCTCTTAATAGATACAACCCTCATGTAACTTTTGAGAAAAGGGCAACATACAAAATTCTTTCTTAAAGGTCCGGAATGTCCCGTTCCCAATCAAACCAATCATATCTTAATTTTTTGTCACTTCCTCACAGTTACGATGGAACAGAACAGCTTTTTAAATGAACAAAAAATTACATAAGAAATACACCACCCTTCCTTGAGTATTGTTTCTTGACTGCCTCAATTGAAAAATAGATCAATGAGAATGAGTAAAATAAAAATAAATTATTGTGAAAAATGCCCAGCACCGTTTTGCCACCGTTCATTTTGGAAGCCCCAACAAAGGTAAAGCCATGGAAAATTTAAAGATTTCTTTTCTGTAATGAAAACATGTTCCCCATTGTGTAAAAGGAACAGACCCGACACACAAAAGTCTCAACAACAAGATTTTCTTACACTGAGCAAGTCAAGTCTTGTAATTCAGTTATTCAAAAAATTAATTCCTCTTGACCGAGTTCTGATGAGGACTAAGCCGAGGTCTTATTAGTATAAATACCTTGTAATTCCGCAAGATAAATCAGAACAGTTTCGTTACTACTACTAACTGTCTATTCCAATTAAAATCAACCAATTTAAAAAACCTCATTTCCAATCAAAATGAAAGTCGCTATCCTTGTCGCACTCGTCCTTTGCATTTGCGCGGTCTACGTTCAGGCTCAAAGGCGTTGTCCCGGTGAACCTGGTAAGTAATATTATCTGTTATAGTTTAACAAAGTCCTTATTATTAATTTCGTTGTTGTTACTTACAGGTGTCCAGAACTGCCGAGCCCGACCCGATACGGGCCGCGCAGGACGTGGATGTCGCCCTCAGAGAATGTGGTACTGGCGAAATGGACAATGCCGTGAAATGAGGTACAAAGGCTGCGGCGGCAATGAAAATCGTTATTGCTCAAAACAGGACTGTGAACGAAGATGCCGCCGCTCAGGATAAAATCATGCTCCATAAAAGTTCTCAAATTCCCGGTATCCAATTAAAGATGAAATAATTTCAAGCCATCAATAAAAACTAAAATTGCTTCTAAAAAAAATATAGTGGGTATTTTCATTGAAAGGAATTTCTATGGAATAGTTTGGCTAATCTATTCCAAAGGACTTTTTTCTGTATAATCTCAAGGTCAGACCTGTCGGATAAGGAAGTGGCAGTGATGCTAGTAAGAAAAATTTATTTTCCCTACAAAGTTTTAGAAAATATGTTATTACTTATTCCATACACAGAAAACGTCTTTACATTTTGCCCTACCAAAAACTTGAAGGGTCCTTGGTGTGTCTATCTTCATTATTAGTCTGCAACCTTGGTGCGATGGATTTTTAAAAACTTCTAAAATCTAAATTGTTTCAAATTTTTACTCGTGAACACCTATAGCGGCTATCTCTAGCTTTGTTAAGGCTGATTTACAATAAGGCAGTGGCAGTGAACGTTTTCTAAAAATTTAGAGAACACTGTTTAATATGAAACAAACTCCAATACGTATTGTAATTTGTTTCATATCAAATAGTACTTTCTAAAATTTCGAAAACTGTCACTGCCACTGCCTTATTGTAAATCAGCCTTTAGAAATGGAAAACTTCATATAAAAAAAAAACGCTTCAGAAATGATTCGGAGTGTTTTTTATATGAAGTTTTTCATTTGTGTTCATCAATGTTTCCAATCCTTTTTCACATCCATGTGAAGCTGCATTTAAAAGTCGATATCAGTATCTGCAACAAGAATGACAAAGTCACACACATGCTTATGTTAGTTGAAGGAAACTAATAAATCAAAAAATTCATATAATTTCAGTTTATTTCATTGAATGTTATTGTTAATATTGATATCACCTTGTTATCACATTTCCATGTGACCGCGCTCTTAATGTCGCCTAGTATCTGCAACAATCGATACGAAGCAAAAGAATAAAACAATATCGATAAATCGATATTTTCCTTACATCCCCATTCGAAATGTCAAATGCCTAAATTTTAGATATACACTTGTTTGTGAATTTCCGTGAAGGTCTGGCCATTTCAATCAAATCCCAAGAAAATATAGTTTCTGTGAGTTCGCGTTTTGTGCGTTGTTCGTTTTTTCTTTTTTGTTTATTTTCTGGAATCTGCTTGCCTATCCGAATGCGACAAAAATGAAAGTTAAAATCAACAAATGGATTGGAGTGGCTTCTTGGCGTTGGATTGCAAACGATGAAAACTGTGGAATATGTCGCATGTCCTTCGAATCCACATGTCCTGATTGCGCTTTCCCAGGTGACGATTGTCCTCTTGTATGGGGTGTGTGCTCCCACTGTTTCCACATGCATTGCATTGTTAAATGGCTGAATCTTCAAACTGCCGTCAATCGACAATGTCCAATGTGCCGTCAAAACTGGAAATTTAATATACACTAATCGGGAGCGGGAGGCAGAATTAAAGAATATTAAGATTAAGGGCAAAGTAAGGTTAATTTTTGGAGATCAGAAAACTAGAATCGACTTAACACAGACGAAATATTTAAGGAAGAAAGAAAAAAAAGTAGACGAAATAAATCATGGACAACGAACGGAAGCTCTCACTGCCCCACGGATTGCCGCCATTGCCAAAAGTTTAAGTGTTGTTGCTGGTCACAACTTCAGCAGCATCATCAGCGACTCATTCCAGTACGGCTTCTCCACAAAATCATAATACCCATTATGCTGCTGGCAACGATTTATACCTGGGCGCCTCAACATCAGCAGCTGCATCTTGCCTGGGCATACGAAATCATACTGGAAATGGCCAACAGAATCGTCACGGTAGTCTCTCTTCAACTCAAGAATCACTGAGCGATCGCGAGAGCGTACACAGTCGAGCATCATCGACCCATAGTAGTCATTATCAACGCCATACGCCAACGAATAACATCGGCGATACTCTGGCGAGCAATGCATCAAACTCATCATCTAGCTCTACGACAAGCACACTAGACACCCAATTGGCTATATTGCGGCGCGAGATGTACGGTCTGCGGCAGCTTGATCTCTCGTTATTATCACAATTGTGGGCACTAAATGAATCAATACAAGGCTTTCGTGTTTTTCTACAGGATCAGGAGACCTTATCGCCGCCATCGCCGTCACCAACACCATCGGATACGAATTCCTTAACATCCGAAGACGAATCGTATCCGGTGCAGCCGGTGCAGCTGGCAAAACCAATACATGTTGTGAATGTTGCTGCTGCTGCAACGTCACTACCAGCGGCCACTAAATTAAGCGGCGGTTCGACTACATCGCACGCATCGTCCAGCTCGAATTCAGCTGCATCGGGCTCATCGTCAGGACCAGCTGCATCGATGGGGGCTATTGCAAAGCAAAGTCCGGCGCCACCACCACCACAGAAAACGCATCCACAGCTGCCCCGTATATTGCAGCAACGAATGCGACGTGCACCACCACCACCGCCGCCGCCAACGAACGTCGTGGCACGTCCGAAACAGGCGCCACCCAGTCGACCGCAAGTACAACAGCGGCCAGTATGACAAAATCCATTCTTGGACTAGACGCAACCACGCCGCAAATGTGCACAACAAAAGTGTGAATCTAGTCCAAGAACATAATATATGACCGGCAATAGCAGCGAATACGAATACAAAAAAAGAGGTTAAGTATCCATTCTATGGCGATACGGCGGTGTAAAGAAAATGCACAACAAAGAAATGCAAAAAGTCAGTGGAACATGCTTATTCGGGTTAAGTTCTAAGTGGAAATGCCTTCATTGTGTTCAAAAGTTTTGAAAAAACTCTTTTTACCCTTTGAAAGAATAAACAAACATATATTAATATGAATGTCGTTCGGAAATAAGTACTTTGAAATAAAGAAAAATCGAAATTCTAGTTTTCTCAATTAAGAAAAAAAAAAAACCGCTTTTCCTTGTCTCTTTGTTAAGACAAAATATGAAGAAAAAAAAGCATGTATTCTCTTGCACTTGCATTTGAAATAAATTGTGTAAAAGAGGTGATCTTAATGATCGATGCTTTGCTTAGAGACCAAAATAAATGGAAACACCAATCGTTTCGCAAGTCCTGCGTAATTTTGCCAATGCGTCAATTAGCGGATATAGACCCAATGTAAGTGAGTTTGCGCAGCGTTCGTTCAATTATGCAGTTCATAAGCAGAAAAAAAAAATATATATATATAGATATATATGGTATAAAAGGAAAAGTAAAGAAAATGTTGAATAATCGCTAATAAAAAAAAAAAGTATAAGATAAGCGTAATCAAAACTTTAAACGAAACTTGCCATTTTGCAGATATTTATACGCAAAAAATTTGAATTAAACAAAAATGAATTATACACTAAAATACTAAATATACATATATATACATATATAAACGCGTTGATTGAATTCTTTTTCATATTTTACAAATAAGTGAAAATCATATTTATTCGTAGCATAGTGGATGTGATCCGTGTATTTATTGAAATTGTTTAAGTCCTCTTTTTTAAGCATATAATAATTTTATAAACGAACGAGAAATTTTTTAAATTTTTTTAAATGCAAGCAAAGTTACACGCATCAATATTTTAATGAATTTTAAACTAAAAGTTTAGCACTGAATTTCGAATACTCTTCAAAGAAAAAAAAAAAAGAAAAGAAAAAACCCGAAAAAAATCTTCATTGAATCTTCATTGATGATAAAATTGTACGATAAATGAAGCCAGTATTGAACTCTTAAAAGCTACAAACAAATCTTTGCCGAAATTCTCTCGGAACAATAACACGAGTATATGGAAAACCTATTTCCCTCTTAAATTATCCATTGCCATTTTAAGTGAAACAATATTTTTCTTCGATTACTTCGAAGCTGTGATGTTCTTATTTTTATTCTTTTATGTTTAAGTAGTTTAATTTGCATGCCCCGCTATAACCTAAAACAAAATTTCAAATCATAAATCAGAGGGTATTCACATAGCATATAAAAGGTTTTCCCTTTTTGTCATGTATTTGCCTTGAAAACATGGAAAACTCACAAATCAAGAAGGCTAAAAAATTAATGAATGAAATTTTGTATGAAAAATTTTTAACTTCTCCGCTTTTTCAATGTGAGGGAATACCCTCAGATATTTTTATTGATAAATTTGCAAAAACTATCCCCAGGGAACCTATAAATGGAGAAAAAATGACAGACTTGATGTGAATATCCGTTGTTCCACAATTTTATTCAGCTGTATCAACAGCTATAATATCCAAGGAAAGCCATAAGCAGCACCTCTTAATCAGAAAAATATTAGGATTTTATATCCGTTATACATTAAGGGCTCTCTCCAGATCTGTCAGAAATGAAAAACTTCATATAAAAAAACGATCAGAAATTTTCTGAAGTGTTTTTTTATATGAGGTGTTTCATTTCTGACATAACTGGAGATAGTCCCTTAAACTGAAAGATTAAAAATCAAAGCAGCTTTTAAATATCGACACTTCCGTTTTACAGTTTCATCAAAAGTATTTGATGTTGGCTTCAAATTTAAGGTACAACTTCATATGAAAAAAGAAACTAAAATTAATAAAATAAATCTTAATTAGGAGCCAGATAGCATTTAAATACGTTGCCAACGTCATTTTAATTGTAAATTTGAATGTTACTGTACTTGGGACTAGCAGAAAAATTGTCCCAATAGAGACGATATTCGCACATGTAAAACAAGAGTGTCACAACTAATTTTAATTGGTTATCAAAAATGTTCACAAGTCACCTGTCTGTTACCCAATCGCACACTCATACACATCGGTTTTGACACTTTGTTGTGACAGTCTTCCCAGCAGTTATTGGTAATCAATAGTTAGCAAAAATGTAATCGATAGCTTGTATTGAAAATGACCTCCAGATTGTATGGTTTTTAACACGGAGATGTCCTACGAAAAGTAATGCATTCGATTCTGTAACAAAACTGTAATTATATAATAGCTTCCCTGTAGGAATTTGAACTAGTCTCGTACTAGTACTTTACTAGTGCAAAAGCCACCAGTACTAGTTCTTTTCTATACCCCTGTCCATATAAAATTCTGTCGAAAATCAGTATGACATCTGTACAGGAAAGCACTAGTACAGTATGCACCAGAATTATTCTATTACTTTTCGATTCAATTGGGTAAATTTGCACCAGTTAAATACTAGTGATGTTTACGGGAAAAAGGTAACAGAATCGTTGATTTTTTTTTTTCAGTACATAATGGAAATAAATATTTATAATAAAAGAAAACCATTTGGTTGTGTATTAATTATTTATTTATAACGCCTCAATGAATGCAATTATTCCACTGATCACTAGTATAGTTATGGTGCAAACTTACCCAAACATTGCACTAGTTCTTTTATACTGGTAAAAGTACTAGTTCTTTTAGGCAAATTGCCCAACAGCTTTCTACAGGGTTATTATGGCATGCAATACCATACCAATACATACCAATACTCGCATAACCGAAGAAATTGACATTTATTCATTACTTTTCAAAATATTTGGGAGTTCATGGTTTCTTCAATTTCAGGTTATTCAGAGAAATATTCTATTCCTAAAGTAATGAACTCCCTAAATAACTGCTGGGTTGTTGTACATGTGCGATATGATCGGAGCACATACAGTCGAAATTTTCTATATTACATTCCATTCCAAAAACAATTTGATTTTATCTATATAACGAACTATCTATAGGCGAAACGGAACTCCATTTTAAGTCCCTTTGCGATTCGGATTCACATTCGGAAGTTTTGAATGTGTTTATTTCGGGAAGACGGGTTACAAAAAGGCCTCTATCCCGTCGCAAAATTATGGGGCCTAATCAACAGTACCATTCATTTTAGCGACTACCTATAGTCATTGATAAAGTGAATACCCATATTCGTTAACTTTTTATTTTTTTTTTATTTGTATATGTAAATTTAAAACCTAGTAATTTATTTTAGTCCAATTCTTTATTTATTTTTTTTAATCAAATAATTTTGAACTTGAATCGTTGGCATTAATGTTAACTATAAACTATTAACCTTCGAAGTAGCATAGGCCGTATTGGAGAGGTTTTTAAAATTCTTAACCATTCTTAAAGCTATTTATGGTCGATTCTTCACATGGCAGTCTCTTACCAAAAATAAATTAATCATCGAAATAAATAAACAGTTCAAAAAAAAAAATAAAAAAAAAAATTATAATCTTTACTACGACGTATCCTATTACTGAGAAAAATGAAATCGAAAAAAACTATTGATCAATGAAATGAGAAAGCTACATCCCAGATTGCACTCAGATTTCGTTGATATTATTATTTAATTTTTTTAAATTATAAAATAGCACATTTCAAAATTAATGAAAGTTTTTTTTTTTTTTTGATAAATTGTTTCGAATTGAATTGAATTGAAAGATGTCCGTTTCCAATTTAACAAGCACGTTTCGAGTCTGATCGGAATCGGATCATTTATAAGCATTGATGAATTAGAAATTTTCTTTTTTGAACTTCCACATTATTCAGTTTTTGTGTACACGCTCCGTTTTATTCATGTACACGAAGAAGAAGAAAACGAGATTATATCAGAAAGTTAATCAAATATCAAATTTCATCATTGTAACGTGTTTTTTCGATGCATTTTGCAAATATTTAATAAAGGAAATTTGAATAAAAAATTCGTAAAAGCAAATTGTAAACTAATTCTTATACAATATTATCGCATATAATATAAACTTAAAAATATTGAAAAACATTAATAATATATACATACGCATGAGCAGCGACACGTTAAAATTGTACTATTACGAGAATTGCAAAAATAAATTATTAAATGGAAAACTTCAATTTGGGATTTTAACTTCAATTGCTTGCATTGGTATAAGGGGGTCTTCTCATTGAGCAACTTTTTTTTTCGACTTTTTTTTTTTTTTGCATTTATTTATAGCTTGGGTAGTTGTGAATATGCCCCTAAAAGGATTTTTTGAAATTCGAAATAGTTTAGAGGATATAGCCTTCTTTGTCGAGCAAGATCTGCGCTAAAACGAGTAATTTTTGCGTTGCTTCAAACTTTAAACGCGTTTATCTCGAAACCACGTTTTTCGAACTGGCGGCCATGATATCTCCAGTTCAACTGAACCGATTTTCATGAAACAAAGTGGAATCGACGCAGAATTGTCACCATTCTCGGGTGAACCTCGACCATAATTTTAAAAAAATTTTTTACTATTTTTTTTTTTACACTAAACTACAAAAAAAAAGCCCGAAATTGAAATTTTTTTTTGAATGGCCGCCATTTTGTCAAAAAAAATCACAAAATTAAGCTTGAGGTTCACCCGAGAATTACATCTATACTGATTATAACCCCGTTTTTTTTTTCCATTTCGGACGCTCCGGAGACCCGGAATCGTGGCACCTTTTTTTTCACCACCAACTTTGAAGTCTCATTACTTTTTGAACAGCCCACGTATCGAGGCAAAAAAAATTTTTTTATTTACTTTGAACCTTTTGTAATACAATAAATAAAAAAAGTTTTCAATTATTCTTTGCGTTTTCAAATAAGAATTTTTTTAAAAAGGGTCAAAAAACGGGTTTTCAATGAGAAGACCCCCATAAGCAAAGAGATACAAGAGCAACTGAAACCGTCTGAAAATTACAACCTTGCCACATCGTGAACATATTGGAAGAGACCTGTGAGCACGTGAATCTTACCTATGACTCAAGCATTTGAGGATAATTCAAAATCAGGAAAAGAAAATTATTGATACGAATTGGGAATGCATTGGGGTTTCGAAACAATGATCGCCTCAATCTCAAAATGTTGTCAAAAAATCTGCACATTGTTGTTGGTAATACTCAGCGCTCCAGTCTAGAACGGCTGCTCCACAAAATCATACATATTAACAATCATTCTGGCAATGGATTATAGCAGTGTTCCTCGACATTAGCAGCTCAATCTAGCCTCTTTCTATACATCTGCTCCAATCAATCGAAAGAGGCTATAAAAGTGGTCGAAATAGAAGTGACAAAAATTAAAATAAATTCCAACTAATTTGAATTCATCAATAGTTTATGACACTAGATGATTGAAAACAACAAAATCCAAACCAATTTCAATTGTAAAATTTTTTTTTTTTGTTTTAGAAAAGGTACCTTTTTTTATTTTCTTATCTCAGTTTTGCATCTTCTAATCAGTACAGCACAAGTAAGACTCCTAAAATATTTCAAATCGAAAAATACTCTCCCCGGTTTAAACAAAAAAAAAAAAGGACTTAAAAATAAACTCAAGCTTCCTCAAAATTTTATTCTAATATAATTTTAGCTTCTTTTCCATCGATAAAGATTTTCTGTCCATTTCTTAAACAAAATTCTCGCTTCACATACGCAAATAGCAGATCCGTGACTAGAAATATCTGACCGGTCGAGAAGGCTAGTGTTGTTCCAAAATAGAAATTAGCATTTGCTGATCCGGAATATATCCATAAATGCCAAAGCGCTGGTAGCATGCACAACGTAACCACAAAGAATCCGAAAACAACAAAATTGTGCGCCATGACTGAAAAACAAAAAACAATTTTTTTTTAATGCTATAAACTTCAAAACCAAAATATTCGAAGACTTACATTTCCAACAGCGTCGCCAAAGCGGTAACAATGCAATATATAAACTAACGTCTCCTAAGCACGGATATGAACGGAATATAGACATCAAAGCGATGAGCACAGTGGCGAGCAATAAAGGTTCACGTCGCAATTTAAAGGACAAAGGCAATAGGTACAAAACAGTCGCGTTCATTTGGAATGTGATCAAAAACATGGTACGGAAGTGTTCAAACATTTCGGTGAAAAAGTACCAAAACAGTCCAATATTCGGTTGCAGGTCGCGATAGAAAAAACTAAAAAAAAAAAAGAAAGAAAGTAAATAAATAAAGAGGACAAGCAATAAATTGAAATTCTTAACATATGTTAGAGAAACTTACATGAAACCCAATGTGCCATCGATGAAAGACCAACTCTGCATAATATAGAAATTGAGCCAAGCCAATGCAGCACACATGACGCCGAAAAGCACAATGATGCAAACAACAAATGGCACTGTCCGTTTAGCATTATAAAATGTGAGCAATATTGGACCAATCAATACGACCGGATAAAGGCTTCGCATTGTCTCCAGTGCTAAAAAGAATAAACTAACGTGCAACCATCGCTTCATCATACAATAAAGTACTAAGATTAGGAATAAGTTGCTAAAGACCGTCGCCGTCAGACCGGCACAATTGAACACCGACAATGGATTAAAGAGGTACGCATAGAGCACTGCACGTGCGATTGATTCTCTGTCCGTTGTTTGTATTTGAAGTTCTTCCGTGTCAGCGGCATACGTGTATTGTTCCAGTTCCTGCTGCTCCAGTTGCATATTCACGAATTGTTGACTAAGTTTGTACAATGTAAATGCAGCAAGTAGATCCAATAAAACATACAGCAGCGGCACCAAATTTGATGCATATTTAAATACTTGAGCCAATGCTAGCAGGATTATAGGCAGCTCGTGCACCATATCGCCTTGATATGGATCGATTCCATTTTCAAAGAGATAAACGCCTTCTTGAACTAAATACGGAGAACACATGTGGGCATTAATGGAACAATATTTATAAAAAACTGAAACTTACTTCTCTTGAATGCATTTACCGGTGTTGAAACTTCAACCCTAAAAGAAAAGAAATGGACAAATGATTAATTTAGAAGTTAATTGTCAAAGCTATCATACTCTTCGGTGCTCTTAGACTTAATTAGCTATCATAATAGCAAATTAATTAAATGATACTTTACCTATTGCTTATTATACTGTGACCGTATTGTGAAGTGGCCAAAAAGTAGCGTATTGCACCCCCAATTAACAAAGGAATCCCAAGTTTACTCGCCATTTTGCTATTTTAATGAATTTTTATTTCCGAATTGAAAATGCTTGAATTTTTCATTTGTTTTTTATTTTTTGTTTTTTTCTCTTTTTTTTTTTGTAAACAGATGTGCAATAGGGCTGAGAAACTATCGATGGCATTATCGATATTTTTTTATATATATAAAAATGTCAATCGACTATCGGCCAATTTGCTGGCGCGAATATTCGAAAATTCCTATTGAATGAACCTTTTTTCTCTATTTCTGCTGCAAAATTCCGAAATAAATAATTATTTTTATGTATATATGCAGTAGCGTAGTGAGGGGGTATCGAAGGGGGAATCCTACACGGGTTTTAAGTAGTGATTCCACGAATAGTGGATTTGGCCGAATACCGAATATTCGGTCAACCTCTCGGCCGAATAACGAATATTCGGCAACCGAATATTCGGCACGTAGTAAAGACAGCTTGGGCCTACTCGCGACTAGCTGGAGTCAAGACAAAAGCTGCCGCTGAAAAATTTGCCCACTGTTTATAATGTTTTCGAAGAAAATTTAGAAGAAGCTAGCGTTCATTTAATATTTCTAAAGAATAAAATGCAAATCTGCTGTATTTTTAGTTCTCGTTAATTAAGTTTTTTTACGTTATTGTGAGAAAAATTTAATTTGTAGTTAGTGTTGATTTTTTTAATAAGTTATTTCTACTATTCGGTATTCGGCCGAATATTTTAACTATTCGGCCGAATACCGAATACTGAAAAATGACGCCGAATAGGCCGAATACCGAATAGTGGCCGAATATTCGTGGCATCACTAGTTTTAAGTCATACTTCAATTTTTATAAAGGTCTTTCATCTTATTTAGGTCGTCAGCGTCTGCCTGCATTGTTCACCGGGCGCCAAAATGTCTCGCTCCGCCACTGTATACGTATTGGAGTCAAATATATAAAAAAAAAAGCATCGTTTCAAATGAGCTGGTCATGTTGTTCGAATGCCACAATAAAAAGAGTGCCGAAAAGAGTTTTTAACAATGAGCTATCCAGAACTTGAAGAAGAGGGAGACCACGTAAGAAATGTGCAGATAATATACTCCAGGAAAAACCCCACACAATTGGAAAGACAAAGCTAAAATGAGAGAAGAATGGAGGAGACTGTTAAGCGACAGATTTAGGTCCTACATGGACTGGTCGAAAGAAGAATGGAAAAAGAAGAAAGAGTCATCAATGCTACTGTGAGAAGTCACCTTAGGGACTTGTTTTGTCCTAGAGTCAAAGGAGGCCTTCTGCTGGAGAAATATTTAAGAAAGAAATCGTTTCATTGGAGATCGCAAAAAAGCGGTGGCTAAGCGAGATGCCCAACAAAGAACACTGCACCGGAGTGAAGTTGCATAGTCTGAATTCAGGTCAGTGATTATTTTCTTGTTTTTCGCATTTTTTCTGTTCCTCACTATTACGTTTTTCCGGATTTATGGATTCTTTTGACAATAATCTTCTAAAGAAGAATTCCTTTAATTGCCCAGATTTTTCGAAAATTAGTTCGTTACCCGGGAAATTGAACATTTCATACTTAAAACTCTAAAAAAATTTTCCAAGGACACCGTCACATGCTGAGAATATTTGAATTCATTCGCCATTTTAGTTTAACAAATTCCTGCTTTCCACACACAAATGTTCCTTTCAAAACTCTTTAGTCTTGCCCTTCTCGCCTACTTAGTCGATTATTTGGAAAGCAAAACATGTGTGTGGAAATTGGCAAATAGTCAAAAAAAAAAAATTTTCATTAAAGGCCTAGTCTGAATAATTTATAAAAGGATTAAAATATAACAAATGCGAATTGATTGAAAATTTCTCTTGTCAATCGGGGGCGGAGCGATGTGACATATCAAAGGAAATGTCATGTACTTCAACTTTCCGATGATGTCTCATTTGAGTATAAAATAGGATTAGTCCCTGTAAATTGTAACAGTTGTCATCGGATTTTTGTGAATTAAACTGCTAAGGAGTAAAAACAAAAAAAAAGAATCCTTTAAGAAAATGGCATTGAAAAATAGAGCGTACATCTTTAGTGACTTCTTCTATATTCCGAACATGATTTTTCGGTCTATTAGCTATGATTTTCTGCACAGCAATGGGAGCAAAAGGATGAAAGCTTTGCGCTTGCTCATCGTCAGTTGCCATATGTACTTGAACTATGCCGTTGTGGAGCAGTTATTTCGTTTGAATTTTGAGCAAAATGTTATGGATATCGTACGCTTGTCATCGAATGTCGCATATTCCTTAAATTCGAATATTAAGATTTTTGGATTTATTCTTAATGGGAAATTAGCCCTACATTTATATGAGACACTGCGCAACGAATATCCCCAAACGGAGAAGGAGGCCAAAGAGTATCAAGTGAATGATTATTATTGGTCTAAAATTGAGCGTTTCATCATTGTAACGTATATTGTCGCCTGCTGGAATGTGGTTTACTCTCCGTTAATAGTGTCCATATACGTTTACAGTCAAGAGAATATTTTTCCATATTTGAAATGCTACTACGTTGAATACGAATACAACTATCGTACACCCGTGCGTTTTGTAATTGTCTATATTATAGAAATTTTTCACAGCCATTATATGATCATGTCCAATTGGGGAACGGATTTGTGGTTAATAGGTTTTACGACACAAATTTGCATGCATTTGTCGTATATTGCACGATCCATCCGAAACTATGAGCCAAAAGCTAAGAACTCGCGAGAAGATCTTGCCTTTCTAAGACGACTTATAAAAAAACATCAAATTATGTTGAGGTACCTAACTATAGCCACCACCAGCGATGAGGTTTTGGTGTGAAATCTATTATTAATTATTATTTTTTAGCCTATGTAATGATTTGAATAAGATTTTCGGGATATCGCTGGCTTTCAACTTGATCTCGACGACTGGCGTCTTTTGTATTGTCGCAGTCCGCTTGATTGTCGAAGGTCTTGGATTAGGATTTCTATCGTTCGCCATCTTCTTAATCTCTGCTATGGCTCAGTTCTATATGGTTTGCTATTATGGACAGAAATTGAGCGAATCGGTAAGAAATATATTAGTGGTACTCATGCAGCTTCGCAAATGGCTTCGCAACTTTTCCCGTCGTAAATTTTCATATAAATTTTGACAGTTGTGTGACAAATTTCTCATTTCCCACAATTTGCGAAGCTGCATGGGTCCCACTATTGTATATATATATATATATATTTTTTTTAAATCAAAGAACATTCTGAATATTGACTCATAACGATTCAGAGTGAGGACATTGCCATGGCGGCTTACATGCATAACTGGTATAATGCATCGCCTGAGTATAAGAAACTTTTGCACATTCTGATGTTACGTTCCCAGAAACAAGCTCAATTGTTAGCTGTAGGTCTTGAGCCTCTTTCGATGGATACATTCAAAAGGGTAATATCGAACAATTGTGGTGTGCTCTCATCTTGCTCATTTGCTTTCGTTCGTTTCAGTTTATGGGAACTGTTTACCAGGTTTCTGCCTTACTTCAAACTATGCTAGATTTGAAGTTTTAAAACATACCTTCAATCTATTTCAAATGTACTCGTATTGCATGACAAGGAAAATTCCTGTCTTAAGAATTTGAGCTCCTGTTCCTTAAAAAGGAACCGACATGGAGAGATACTGTTTTAAATGCACTTGAATTAAAGAACGATTTGCTAATGCTATCGCCAAATGTATCACTGCACCCAGCACACGTAGAGAGTTCGCGCGAACCAACAATATCTGCACTTTAATAAACCAATGAAAAAAAAAGTTTAATCAATTCATTATTGAAACATATAGAATCTTAGATAGGCAGGTATTGTACCCCTCACAGGGTATTGATGTCTACGGTGAGTTGCCGGTACCAAGGACTCCACATCAGTGTAGCTATGTTGAAGTAAGCGAGAATACAAAACAGATTAAAGATCAATGTCGACGAAGAAGACGAGAAGAAAACAGACAAAAAGGAATTTTAATAGGGGTACTCATGCTGCTTCGCAAATGCCTTCGCAAGTTTTCCCATCGTAAATTTTCATATAAATTTTGACAGTTGTGTGACAAATTTATCATTTCCCACAATTTGCGAAGCTGCATGAGTCCCACTAATGTCTCAAAAAGTCGAGGCAAGTCTTTCTTCCAAGGCCAAGGGTTTTCAAAATACTCTCAGAATAATTGCAAAATCTAAATTGAGCTGATGAAGCGCTATAAACAAAATTTAATAGGTACCTAATATATTTAGATTTGAGGTATTAAATAATACTTAAGAATTGCCAAAACTGTAATGGCATAAGTACATGCCCGGGGAAGGATCACTTCCATGAGTATCTTGAGATTTTACACGCAAACATAAAGGGGAAATTTTGTATGAAATTCAAGTATCAGACCTACTACAGCCCAATCGTCTCATGTTTTTCGGATCTGAGCTCGACCACAACCACTTTTACAAGGTAGTCCCTCCCGATGATTTTTGGAATTTTACGTTTAGGATTCCTCTTAAGCTTTGTTTTGAAATACAAACAAAATTTGAGATATTGGTAATAGGGAGAAGATTATTTCTACAAGCAACATGAAGATATCTTGGAAATGTTGCTGAGATTTTTACAGTTTGTAGAAAAGAAACACCCAGAAAAAGTTGAAACTGGTCGAGCATCGGAGCTATTTAAGAAAGCTACAGATGAATGTGAGAAAGGCGTGGCGAAAAATTCAAAAACCAGTGAAGAGAAAAGTAGTGACGAAAATTTGACCGAAAATAACACTTAACCGAAAAATTTTAAAATAGTATGAAAATTTTGAGATTTTGAGAGGATATCGTAATGAAAAACTTTAACCGAAACGGTAACAAATAGGCCTTAATAATTCTATTTAATTTGAACACATTTTTCTTGTTCAAAAGCATGCCAAAAAATAAGTGGGATGAGATTTTGTGGCCTGGCACGGATTAATGGCAGTTCAATTAATTTCAATATAGAAAATTGCTTTGAGATAAGAGTAATTTCAAATACGAACAAGGTTGTGGAACTAATTCAACTCGTATGTCAAGGTATCACTGTAGATTCATTTCATTCTTAAAGGGCTCTATTCTCTAAAGCAGCAAGAAAATTTCCTATACCAAACACAAGCAGAAAAAACAAATAAGTACTTTGACTTACTTTCGCTAATTGAACGCATACGCTAATTACAAGTAATCGGACTTACAGGGTTGCATTTAATTCATTTATTTTTTATATTTCTGTCCACCTGTCATTGAAATTTCAACTGTGACTTCCTTTCTTCAAAAGAATGAGCTCGGTACTCCCATTCAATTTACTTTAACAGCGTTGAGCCCTTAAGGCTTTGTGCCGGGACGGTTGTTTTTTAAATGTTCCGCAACAATCTGTGTTTCTTTTTTGTTCTCATGGATTCAAAACGGATGTTTTCGGAATACATATGGTTCATACGTCTGAGGCTGGAATTTCTTGACGTAAGACTAACTAACAAATACACTATTTACACGTTAAGAGATTTCGATAATGAAACACAGCTTTTGTTGGCAAGGGACGCAGTGTAAAGAGAGAAATTCGCTCCCATACCACATCCTCGCACGTCCCTAATCCACAAACAGTAGTGATACTCATGCAGCTTCGCAAATTCCTTCGCAACTTTTCCCATCGTAAATTTTCGTATAGATTTTGACAGTTGTGTGACAAATTTCTCATTTCCCACAATTTGCGAAGCTGCATGAGTGCCACTAGTGTGTTTCAATATAGAAATGTCTTAACGTGTACATAGCGTAAAAAATTTGCGACAAATAAATGCCATTAAGTGCTGTTATACACGAGCGTTTTTAACGCGCGTTTCTTCACTCGCGTGTCTTGTTAGTAGGACGGCGGGGTAGAGCTACCCTTTCGTGTTTGCCTACCCCGCTTACATCTCTACACCGCTATCCACAAACTCGACACGCAAGTGACGAACCGCGCGTTAAAAAAAACCTCGTGTATAATAGCTCTAAGTATCGCATGCGTCAAGTTATCGATATTAAGATTACACTTCTGCCATTTATCGATATCTTCCGCGCATCGCTCTTCACAACGCACATGTTTCAAGTTTGTAAACATTTCGAATTAATTTCAAAAAGTGCGCAAAAATGACGAGCGAGGAGGATGATTGCATTAAAAGTATTTGTAAAAAGTTTAAAGCGGTAACCACGGAACCAGAGCTTTACCTACAGTAAGTAAAATATTGTATATGGAAGGAGCAACGAAATTCAAATTTCAAATTTTTATTTCAGAGAACAACCGAAAAAATGTGATAATATACTGGAAGTGCTTCGAGAGATATACCTTGTAACGGTGGACAACGATGCTGAAAGCTCCAAAGATGCACTTGTTCTGCCGAGTCTCGTTACTGAGGATATGGACGATGAGCAGATTTGGCAGCAGTTGGAAGTAAGAAATGATTTGGTTTTGCCAAAACTTCTGGAGCAAACTTCAAAGTTACTGGCTATGCGTGAACAAAAATTTGAGATTCGATTAAACGAAGATGAAAGTGATATTGACGAGGAGGAGGAGGAGGAGGAAGAAGCGGCAAATAATTCAAATAGAAAGAAGGAATATAAAAGCGATGGTGAGGAGCTCACTGATGATGATGAACTAAACGATGATGATGATGATGACGATGTGAAGGGTATAAGGGAGACAAAGAAGCCTAAAAAGAAAATGCGCCGTTCTATTGTTGATGATAAATTCTTCAAATTGGATGAAATGGAAGAGTTCCTGCAAGCGGAAGATGAGAAAGAATTGCGAAAGCAAAAGGGTAAACCAAAGGATAGTGACGTCGACGCTATAGATTACTTTGCTGAGGATTTCGGTCTGGGTATGGATGGTGATGGAAATGATAGCGATGACGATGACGAGGAAGACGATAATGTCAATTACAAGGATTTCTTTGATGAAGAGCAAGAGCAATCGACTAAGCCATATGTAAGAAAAGAAAAAGGCAAAGATTATTTTGCAGAGAATGAAAGTGATCCCGACGATTCGCATGATAAGGGAAACGAATTCAATAATACTTCGGAAGAAGAAGAAGAATATGATGATGAAGACGACGGAGAAGGCGACAAATATGATAGTGATGAAAATGATAATGATGAATCGAAGACCATGGAACCTGCATCAGATTCGGACTCGGATGAAGCCGATAAACAGACTGAAAAACCGAAATCCTCTTTTGAATTGCGTCAGGAGCGTTTGAATGACCGCATACGTGAGTTCGAGCAAATAGTTCTCGGAGAGAAACCCTGGCAACTAAAGGGCGAAGTGCAAGGATCAAATCGTCCACATAACTCATTGCTTGAAGAGGTATTAGAATTCGATATGACCGTACGTCCGCCACCATTAATTACGGAAGCAACAACAAAATGTCTTGAGGATATCATTAAGCAACGTATTAAGGACCAAGCGTGGGATGATGTTGTGCCAAAAGTTCGTCCGATCAAAACGCCGCAGGACTATCGAAAACAACTTGTTTTGGATCAGGAAAAATCAAAAGAATCCCTTGCTCAGATCTATGAAAAGGAATACCAACGTGAAATTGATAAACTTAAACCAACAAATCTCGACGATACAACTGAGGAAGTACCCAAGGAACATCAGGAAATACGCACACGAATGCGTGATCTTTTTATCAAATTGGATGCACTATCGAATTTCCATTTTACACCGAAACCGGTGGCGCCTGAACCTAAAATTATAACAAACACACCTGCCATTGCTATGGAAGAAGTTGCGCCAGTGGCTGTCAGTGACGCTAATCTATTAGCACCCGAAGAAGTTTACCGTGGACCGAAATATGAACTGGCCGGCAAATCGGAACGTGATCGTACAGATAAGAATCGGGAACGCCGAAAGAAGAAGATGAAACAGCGAGCGATAAACAAAGCATTGGAAGAGAAAGATAAACATCGCCAGAAAATGGGTATTCCATTGTCGAAGAAGGAAGAGAGTGCCAAATTGTTGAAAACCGTTACCAAACATCGAAATGTCGAAAAGGTAAAGAGTTTTGCATAAAACAAAAAATTCAAACAATGATTAGAGATAAAAAAAAATTAGATCCCATAAATAATTTTCCTCCCCAAGATTAGAAATTTTTAGATTTAATTAATAATAACCGCTTAATTGGATCACATTAAAAAACTTTATTTTTTCAGATGTCTATGAGCAATGATAAGAGTGCTCTAAAATCGTCCAAGGCTTTCTTCTCAAAGCTACAGGATTCAAAAACGCAACCAACAACAACAAAAACAACGAAAGCGCAAAAAAGAAAGCCCGACGCAAAATCCCTTTCGGCAAAAAAACTGAAACTGTAATTAAATTTGTAAATAAAAAGTTATCGATATTACGTGTGTGTGTGTGTGAATGTGTTTACATAAGTACACAGCTTCCTTGCAGGAAATTTCAACAGTGAATCTATACTCTTTGACTACTGATCGTGCTAACGGTCCTACTGACCACTTTTACTCGTTGTAATGTTTGACGCTGACAGTCAGCATAGTCAGTCCATGCAGTCACGAAAACTGCTCTAAAACCGAATTTTTTCCAATATATTTCGATGAAATTTGATATTTGAATAAATGAACTAATGATAATATTGATATTGATTGATGAATTGATGTTATTTCCAAAATTTTGAAAATGTGGGCGTGGCCGAAGTTCGTTTTTTTTTGAAAATTTTGACATCCGAAACGCTTTGAAACTACGTGTTTCAGATCGAAACTAGTAGCAAAAAAAGTAAAAATTGCTATCATCTCTAATTCGATCGATTGTTATCGGAAAAAGAAATAAAGAGCAAAAGAAAAATATTATATTTTCAAAGTAGACAAGAAAGACTTTCGAAACAGTTTGAAAAAAATAAGAAGAAGAAGAAGAAAACGAAACGCGAAGGCCTACGTCTGAACGAGTAGTTTCGCATTCGTAATTCAAGAAATGGAACACATGTCTCGGAGCTCCGTCTGAACAAGCCTTAGGCCGCAATTATAGTGGAAGGCACGTAAGCTGAAGCGAAGCTTCATGTTTCGCATTCGTAATTTTCAGCAAACAAATAGATGACATGCTTCGGACGCTTCCGCTTGCTCACTATATTTGCGGCCTTAAAGTTACATGGCAGACGTTTTGCATTGATTGTGCTATGCCCAATGTCAGCAGATCAACCAAGAAAGGTCGGCACCGACTTCACGTGATATAAAACGTGGTTTTCCTGCAGGGCTGCCTATTCGCCGGTAAGTGCGCTATTAAAATCTATGATTTTCTATGCTTTCAATGCTAAGAGCGTTAATTTTTCTTGCGTGCCGGGGACTTCTTTCAAGAAGAACTTTCTTTTAGTTCAAATAAGCGCCTAATGATTTCAAAATATGAACAAATACATATGTATATTTAAGTTTATGTCCTTTCGTTTGTGTGTGCTTATGTGCTATGTGTGTGTGTGTGTGTTGAACAAACGGACTTTTTTGTGCGTTTTATTTGCACAAAAGCATGCAGAGTCACGTGTCCAATTATTTCTGGGCCTTACTAAGAGCGTTCGAATGACGTGACTGCGTGCATGTATTTGTTATGATTACACTCGTTTCTATAATATCTATGAACTTTAACGACGAGAATTCCCCGAATTAGCTTACAAATAGAAACCACAGGAGAGCTACTGAGTTCAACCGTTTCCATCAACCGATTGCTGACTTCTGTGACAAAGATCATGGGCTTTGGCGCGCGCGTGTGCCACTTTCTTATGTCAAGTTAAGTTTAGCAACAAAAAGAGAAGGCACCCAACGACTAATATGCCAATTGAATTTGGCCTACGCAATGGAACTGTGTTCTGTATAGTTTTTGTGCTCATTTTGTGCTGTCAATGTGGGAATAAAAATATGAAAATTTCATTGAAAAAAGAATGACTGTGTAGAAATTTACAAAGTTAGGAGAAAGTCTGGCCTACCACCCTTTGTCTATTGTCCCTTTGGGATGATTTTCAAGCATAAATCGATAACTAAGTTAAATAAATTTCATTTTTTAACTTTCACATAACTTTAAATTCAATAAAATATTTTCTGCTCCAAAAAATTTTGGATAGCGTAGGGGATGCGTGCTATGCTCTTGATTCCAGGGTCCGAGGTTCAATTCCCGGCACTGGGTTTTCAAAAAATCGCATGTTAGGGGCACACTACATAAGACATACACTCACACAAACACAAGAAAACCTCCTTGGTATCACAATGGGCCGATTAACGGCCTAAGTGGCAGCCACTTCAACCTACCTACCTACTACAATAGACTCTTCAAAATAAGAATAAAAACGTTGTCTGAATGTTGAGAGGATAGGGGCCATACTAATGGAAAAAAAAGGAAGATAGTATTAATGAACTTCTTGAAAAAATAAAAATTCATAGTCGTATGTTCTGTAAAAGAAGGTGGTTTACCAATGGGTACATCAACATTACATGCAGGAATTTTGGTTATTGCCTTAATCCGTCCTTCGCGTTCACTAGCTTACAGCAGTTTTTCTCACGAAACCTCTAGACACTTTAATTTTCTAAGACTTTTTCTTACATAATTTTAAGATCGGCCAATATAATAAGGTTCCTTATAAAAGTACACAGCCTTGGAGAAAATTCATGACTGTTTTTCTTTCATCGGCATCTTAAAAAATCGATCAGATGCAGATATTTTTTTTTTTTTTTGATTTTTTATTTAAAGATTCCTTAACAAATAAAATAAGACATTAATTTTGAAAATTTGTACATAAATGGCAAAGTTATAATTAGGGCTCGGATTTTGTTGACTTTTAAAAATGTAAAGCATACTTTATGGCGGCAAAATTTTTCTTAACAACATGTTGCGAATCAGTTTAACAAAATCGAACTTTAAACAGCTTTTCTAACTTCAAAAAAATGCATATTGAAGTTAAAAATCGATTTGAATCTTAGCTTTATGTGAGTTGAACAAAATTTTTACTCCCGAAAGTATGCATCAAATTTAAAAAAGTCAACAAAATCCGAGCCCTGGTTATAATATTATAAGCGAGAGATTAAGGGCAATATTAGAAATGAAAATAATTAATTTAATCCTTAAAGTATGCAACATATTATTTGGAAAGGCTTAAATTTTTAATTGACAGAAGAAACGTTTTCGTTTCAAAAATTCCAATGATTTGAATGTGAAAGCTTTATATTTCATTTGTTTGCATCATAAGTTATGTTGAAAGCCTGTAGGCTTTTTAAGTATTATCTACGTTAAAAAAACGCACAGTTATAAAACTATTAGCTTATCATGCTTATAATAAGCTTACGATACTAAGCTTACTTCAAGCATATTTAGAAATCTATTTGCCCAATTTTTAATTCGCCTTTCACAATAAGAGTCGCAACAGTTTTGTACGCTTGAGGCTTATGCTTGTAAGCTTATTATAAGATATTTCTAAGGCGTTTTGGTTTATTGACTATATGTAAGCAATGAAAATATGAAGTTTAAGCCTGGAAATATGCAATGTATTTTTGTTATAATGTTTTGGAGAACGAACATAGCTTTAGAACAGAACTACATAAGTAAAATGTTAAAATGTTATACAAAATTACAAAGGACTTCGTATCCTTTGAAATCGCATCATTTAATTTCAACTATTTGCATATAAAAAGAACATATGAAGCCTAATTTTTGTGACGTCAAATTTTGTTTCAAAAAATGTAAATAATGACGTTTAAATGGGCTATAAAATATGTAGATTTTGTACTTAATGATTCCTTATTTTCCACCGACTAGGGCCTAGGAATATTGTAAATCTATATGAACTTAAAACTCAGAAAAGCAGAACTTGGGAAAATCCGCGCACCGCAACCTGTAGGCATTTTTTACAAAAAATCTGAAAAAATTCTCAAAAATTATTTAACTCATGAACAAGGTTCGGATTTTCTTGCATTTATAAATTTAAAGCATACTTTATGGGGGAAAATTTTTTCTTACCAAATTTTGAGAGTAACTTTAGCGAAGTTGAACTTCAAACCTATTTTTTAACTTCAAAAAAACTCATATGGAAGTTAAAAATCGATTTGAATCTTAACTTTATGTGAGTTGAATAAAAGTTTTACTCCATAAAGTATGCTTTAAATTTATAAATGGAACAAAATCCGAGCCCTGCTCATAAGCTGTTCAAAACCTCGAGACTACTTTTTCTACCGACACGGGTATGTGATTGGTTTCCCTTTCGCGGGAAAGGTAATTCAATATCGAAATTGATATGATTAATTCCCCTTTTTCCTAGATTGAGAGGGAAATTGAATTACTTTAATAGAGAATGCATATCGCCAGTTAGATCATGAGGTAATTCAAATTCCTCTTCAATCTAGAGAAAGGGAAATCACATCAGTTGAGGAATTGAATTCCTCGGGGAAGGGAAAATAATCACATACCCGATAATTCCTTAGTGTAATCGGGCCTTAGAGTAACATTTTGGACCCACTGTCATATGATTTTTTTTTTGCTTATCATGACCTTCTCTAACAAACTTATAACGAAAAACACTCTAACACGGAACATCCTGTATACAATATTGTTTCATACATTATTGGAACAATTCGTCCTAGCATTTCCATAGATTATACAAATCTCCTCTCTTTTTTTGTCAAATTACAATAATTGCACACATCACCTGTAGTCCTTGATAAGCACACACTTGAGTTTGAAAAACTTTTGAATTGTCTGTTATTAAATTTTAAAACATGTCATCAACATGCTTGACTCGTGGTCGTTATTGAAAAGCACTTCAACATTTGAGCACTTCAAAAAAAAAAAAAAGCATTAATTTTTACACACTTAAGAGGACAAAAACGATGATAAAGCGAAATGCTTTGAACCGAGGCATGGGCAAATGCATTTACCATTCGTGCTTCGTGGTCGTGCCACGCGCAAATATCCTTGTCACTAACAGGTCACTAATGCACCGGAGGCACCAGGAGCTGCACCAGCAGCAGTGGCAGCGAGTAAATGCAAAATCAATTGATTTGAAAATAGAATAAAATGTGAACTTTATGAACTAGAAAAAAACGGGATGTAGTGAAATCACATGGAATCATTTTCCGACATCACTTTGCAATAACCGTAAATGCCTTTAAAACAAATATTTCAATACGCTTCGTGTCCTGCGGATCAGACCTGTGCACTCAAAATTACCATTTAATGGGCATAAAAATGGAGACAGTGCACAACAGCGTCAATGGCGACAAAATCAAATGGAAGAGTTTTCGAATATATGGTGGGAGGTATTTGTGTGTTGCCACTAACGCCAGACGCACTTCGATGCACTTCGTTGTTAAGCACACGTGTCCTTTGAAAAATTTCCACAACTGATTGAATTCACTTGACTTGAGTAAACTAAATAAATAATGAAAATCAGTTTCCATCTTTTTTCCCCAATCAAGTCATAAGAACAAAATAAGATTTTTAAATTGAGTACCTAAAAATATGCTTATAATTACCAGGAATGATTGCAATGGTATGAGAAATGTTCGTTCTTGTAGCTTCCTGAGCACGGATCTAAAAATATGTGTGGATGATTTTAGAGCCTTAGCTATGAACCATTGGCAAAGGCTTAAAATTATATGAATTGGTTTTTAAATAATCAAAAGCATACATCTAGGTGTTGAAATAAAATTATTTTCTGATGTATCAGTATACCCTAAGAATATGTTTCGCTTTCCATTAATTTTGATAACAATCCTACTCATACAAAAGCATCGTTACTTGAACTCCCTAACATCGATTTGTTGTGGTGTTCACCAAAAATATTCTTCGAACAAATCAAGTAATTTGCGGGCAATTTTCCTGTGGCGAGCGCCTTTTTAATAGCGCTATCGAAAAAGCTTTTTCTTGTTATTTCATGTACGCACATGCATTAAATACGATCCTTGGGGACACAGTATGAAAGCGCCGAGACTACCCACTCGTTCGATAGAAGTTGAGCCAAAAATACCGAAACTTTTTCCTCAAAGCTTAAATTTTTGGTGAATTTTTTTTTTTGTCCTCTTCTTTTCGTGCATCAAAGGCAGAAGGTACAATATTAAAGCCTGCATACATTTCGTCGAAGCCACAAGTGCAATTAAAAAAGTGTCTACTGCGGCCATCCTCTGAAGCTTGTTGCAAATATTGGGGAACAAAAGTGTTTAAAGCACTTTTCAAATGGGTAAATTTCTCGGGATTCGCAACGAAAATGATGAGACGAAAGGAAAATTGAGCTCATTTGCCGCAAGCGATGCTCCTGCATGCGACTGGGTAAACACAGCGTCCGTTCGTATGTGGCTCGAATCGACCACAAATTTTCAACGACGAAATGTGCACAATTTTCTCTCTTTTTCCCGACTTCAAGTAAATTTAAGTTCGGAACAGGATTTTTTTGAGGATCCTGTAGTCCTGTTATTGTTCTCCAATGCTTCTTTATGGGGAGAGTGAAGGTCTTTGTTTAGCACTGGCTTTAAATTACGTCTCGGCCATGGGATTTCCTATTCTGTTCGTATTGTCAAAGGGATATCTTTAAGTAGTTAGGTTTCCTTTAAGCTCCTTTGTTTGGCTCTCTATATGTCAGTCCCAGACACAGATTAAAGTGTCATGAGACCAGGGACTTGAATTGGGAGAGATCTCTCTTAATTTTTAACATTTAAAGCAATTTTATTAAGGCTCTTGGGGCCCATTGCCAGCTAGACCCCGCCTTAATCGACCACTGATAGTCCCATAATGGAAACGAGAGAAAGTTCACAATTGAATTACTTATTTAAATACAAAGAGATTACTCATGAGTAGATATACTCACACCTATGGTACACATCATAAAGAAAAGCCTCATCAAAGCAGCCAATATTTGAAGGACTTCATGCTGAGGCTTAGTGAAAACCAACGGATGAAAATTGCCTGACCATTGACGTCCATTTATTAATTATCTCACTCTAATAAAAGTGGATATAATTTCGGATATGAAATGTCATCGCGTTTTAATTTGAAAGCAATCATAATCTTTGCTGACGCAATACCTGAAAGGACGAATGGACAAAATAAAATTTCACATACATATTCTAACTGAACACACAAGGATAAATAATTGAAAATTCTGAACGAGCGCATTAGAAATAATTTCTGCCGCCTGCCAGGAATATTCAATTGATTTCTTCAGAGTTGAAACACAAATTTTGCGATTAGAAATTCGGAAAATGTTTTTAGGCATTCATAAATGTGCCAAATGAGATCTATTAGACCCATGAGAGGAAAATTACATACTCCAAATGCATGCGAGAAGAAGACCGATGTGTTCAATCAATAAGTTTGAATGGAAACTTTTATCACTCTGTGCACAATGTTCAGTTTCCCATTTGAATAAATTTTCTTTGATTAAATTCAAAACGATAAACTATGAAAAAATGTGCAACAAAAAATTACTTGAAGGCCTTGAAGAAAATCTTCTTGACTAGACGTTGTTGAATTTTTAATCCGGCCTAAGATTACTTTGAAATATTCTTTATTGTTCTAATGCAGATTGTAGCTTCCAAGAAATTTCATTGATTAGTAAAGTTTCATTTTACTATTTATTAAGTTAATGGCCCCTTGCTGAGGCAGTAATGCAAGAGAAATGGTTTCAATCCTTTGGGAACAGCCGTGACTAGGCCCCACTTCATTTTTTAGCTCTCGATTAGATAGTTAAAAGTCCATTGGCGGGTCATAAATTTAGTCTTATGGGAATGTTACAAGTTTTTATATTGTTATATGATCCGGCGAGCTTCATACCGCCTCAGAAGAAAGTAATGTATCAAAAATTAAATATTGAAAATTATGTAGATCTCTTTCTATCCGTCTATCTTCCTATATCCTTGACGATCTGACACATGACTTGTCTTTTTGGGGCTATCCCCAGCTCTGTCAGAAATGGAAAACTTAATTTAAAAAAACGCTTCAGAAATGAATCAGAAATTTTCATTACTGAAAGAACTGGACATAGCCCGTTAAGTACAAATTTGTCTTTCATAAATTTATCATTTTTTATAAAATAAGACGTAATTTTATTTACTTACTTACTGCTCTCCTTTTCTCCTATAGGAGATCTTCACTATAGTGAAGCATGGGGCCTCCTAACTTATAAAGTCTCCGCCTGCTACACTTTTTTGGAATAACATTGCTCATACGTCGGGTACCAAAAACTATAAATTGCTCAATAGGACCAAAAATTGAGGCAAAGCGGCATGAAATATAGATGGCGGCCGATTCTCAGACCTATCCGATATGCAATTAAAATTTCATAAAAATCAATCAAGCCTATTTGGAGAACACCGCGACAAGAGAATTTTACATGTAAGATAATTTTTTTATTTTTATCAAAAAATATTTTCTGTTGCCCTTTACAAAACCGTCATATTTCTAAGGGTCGTAGCTTTCAACTCGGTTTAAGAACTTCGAAAATTTAAATTTTGAAATATATTCTTCATTCTTCAAGCCAGTTTAAATCAATGAAATGCTTTTGATTTATCTGAATTTTTCAAACAAATTTCATATAAATTTTATGAACCTGGCTTAAACTCTCGCGAAGACTATCATTTAAAAGTCTTCGAAAAATTTAAACTAGGTTAAAGACTATGAGCCTTAATTTTTTCAAATCAATTTGTTCATGTTCTAATTTTTCAATTTTTTAATTTTTATTTTCCATTTAATTTCCAGGCACCAGTCATCACAATGATCATGTTTGACTGAATTTTTTACCCCAAGAAGAGACGGCCTGCGTGGTGTAGTTGGATGAGATGAAATAAAGGTAAGTTCAACTCACAGTTTGTTCATGATTGTTTCTTATATCGATTGTTAGGATTTTATATATTCTATCCTCCTTTGATTTCTCATTCTTTGGCCGATGGCCTCTGTAGATAGGGACTTCTAATAGAGTCCGACCGAAGTCAAAATTTTCAATCGAATCCGAACCGAAACCGAATAATCGGTTTTTTTAAAGATTCGGTGGCAGAACCGAAACCGAAACAGAAGGTTCGGTCGGACTCTAACTTCTAATATATGATTCATCACATATTCATTGATTTAGCAGTTAATTAAGACAGACTTTAAAACAAATCTCATCTTGTTTCGAGAAATGCAAACCTTGTGACGATTTTGTGATTGGTGTCCGATAAATTGAACTTTTGAAAGGGCTAGTAGTTATCAGTCCTATTCTAAAAGAATGTCTCTCGGAAATTTATCCCCGCAAATTTTTCTCCTCGGAAAATGGAAGGATTCTAAGCTTCAATGCGAGGAAAAATGTCACAACCTCTGCTTAAAAATGTTCGCAGTTCTTGCTCCCTTCATATTACCTTCTCGGTGTGCTTAGAATGGAAGAAATTTTTAAAAAACTTTAATCAAATGACGCATGCTGAGGTCTCTGTGAATTCCCTGTAAAATATTATCATTTCAATTGAATTAAACGTTGCGTCATCATTTTCTAAATAATAAAATGTGGCAGAGCTTGAGCCTGCATTTTACTTTCAATTGGCAACTAACATTTAAGAAGGCGCCTCACGAAATTCAGAATATTTTTTCCCATAGATAATTGTTTAGTGGAACTCCCTAAAAGTCCGTTTAAACGGGGGTGCACCACTCTTATCATAAATAGTAGCCAAAAATAACTTGATTGAAGCTGATTAACAAAAATATTGGCCAAAAAACAAAATCACAAAAGAAATGCATAGCCAGAAGCTAATTATCTCGTGTAATCAACACAAAAATTCGCATATTTCAGTGCCTGAAAAAAAAAAAAAATAAAATCAAATTCGATTTGCCAAATCATCATGAAATCAAGCAATTCATTTCATTTCCGTTCGATTGATGGAGTATTCTCCATAGGTATTGCTATGGGTAGTTTTATCGAATTATGATTTGCGGTATGCAAACCAATTAGTGGAAATTAATTAACTTAGACGAAGAACCAAATGGTTAACTGAAATATGTTAGCGTTAGAACCAATCGCTCAATTGGTTTTCGTATTTTTTTTTCGTCGATTCAATGGATTCACAGCTCAAATGTACCAAAGTAAAAGATGTGTGGGGGATCGATTTCCACGATTCCCTGAAACAACTGTAAATGATCTAATGGTTTAATTTGCTTATCAGCAATAATATCATAAACGGTAATTGCTCAAAATTGCCAGGAACTATTTCCATGTATGAAAATACCTACATACAATGGAATGGCGAGATAAGCAGATAAGAAAAATTTTATAATTTCTATATCGAATGGAAGGAAAATAGAAAAGCCTAATTGCTTTTTTATAAACAATATAAAAACCACCATAAAATCTTCCAAAAAATTTCGAAATACAATTCACTTTCATATCGAAATGGACAAACGCAACCGCCAGATAAGCTGAATATTTCGCCAAAACGTTCACAGGGCCACGTGTTGCATACGTATGAAAGATTTCATGTTGCTCATACGCCACCGTTTACCTAACCAACGTGCTTTATTATTTCTTCGCAGCAAACTGCGCACAATCGGCTACGCTCGGAATTTTTCGTCATTTCACTCGCGTACAAACGCAAGGAGCAAAAACAAAATCAAAGAAAAGAAAAGCAAATACAACAAATACAAGCACACGGCTGGCTATGTTTTTAAAGTTCACTAATACATGCTCAGCTCGTCATTTCCGTTTCGCATGAAATTTCGCATTGAAACTGTTAACCGACTTATCACCACCTAGCCTAGTCGCATTCGGCGATAGCGGCATTCATATGGCCATCGTTTGGTAGATGAAAAAGAAGAAAAATAACTCCTACTGGAGTTCGTCGCTTTGGCTTCGGCACTTCGTTTATGCACTTCCACTTCGGGTGGCATATAAATCCAACGGGCTGTTGCTCTGCGGTTTCACTGTTCGTTCGGGCTTATAACGGTGAAGTTACAACTCACTGGCTTAAGTGACTTGACAAGCAATTCTTGCAATCTGATCAGCGGCCAACGGATTTTTCAATTTGAAAGTGTTTTCCCCGCACGCCATTGAAAGTGGTTTTGTATTTTTTTTTTTGGAATTTAAAGTGAAAGTTAAATAATTTTATATTTTAATTTTGAGAGTTTTTTTTTTGCTCGCGCTCTGAATAGACGAACTGAAAAGTGACAAATTTCGTGAGAAAAATACATTGAATTATTGCAAGAAACTTTCAAATTAACGATCAAATTTAAGGTAAGATTCTATTAAATAAATTTAAAATTCAAATCTATTGATAACACTGTGCTCGAATTTGGTACTTTTTTTTTTACCGACAACATGGAGACATATCTGGTAAACATAAATGAAGGGCGCTGAATTCAGTCCCATCAACCGTTTTTCTAGATTGGCTCTAGTTTTTGAGATATCGCGGTTTTAAAATTGTGACTAACTTCATTAAAAATTATATATATTTCGCTCATGTTGCTATATATTTATGAAAGAATAATGACGATAACGTTAATTACTTGTATTTAGTAGAAATCCTGTCAAAAACTTCGCTGCAATCCCAACGGTAGTTGGTATTTTATAAGTGCTTCTTTCAATTTTATTCACATTTATTTAAAAAAATTGAAGCATACTTTTAGGGGAAGTGAAACTGTTGACATTCGATTTTTTTGTTAATATATTTTTTTTCAAATTTAAAGAAACAGTTCTTAAAAAGAACTTCAAGATTATTTAACAAAACGGCTTAATGGGAAAGCATATGACTAGGAACCGAGAGTTCTGAAGTTCAAGACCCAAAAAAGTTTAATCGAAATAATTTTATTTTTTATTTCGGGTTTTTTCTTAAGTTTCGGGTGGTCTGGAGTTCATCCGAAAAAAAATTTATTTCTATTATACTTTTTTGGGCTTTGAACTTCAGAACTCTCAGTTCCTAGTCATATGCTTTCCCATTATGCCGTCTTGTCAAATATAAAAACGGATCCTAAAATCGAAATTATTTTTTGGAGCAAGTAAAATTTTTAAGTAAAAAACAAAATTATGCTTGCAGCGCATTTGACTTAATATTTCTAAATATGAAAGCCGTCTGTCGGTTTTTTAAACTGGCACAGTGTAATTTTAATAATTTCATTGAGAAAATTCTGATCGAATCCTGAAGTCAATCAGGGTTGTCATAGATTCCGATAACTGTCGGAATTTGGAATTTTAGTCGACTGAATTTTCATATATGTATATCCGATAGACATCCGGATAAAATAGGGTTCTGTGCAACTAAGAACCGATAGTGATTCCGATTCAAAACCAAAAACGACAAAATTTGTAAATTCTATATGAAATTTAGATCGGTTTTAATTCCGATTCCGACAGTTATCGGATTCTGTGACACCCATGGATGAGAGCTTAACGGATTTAAATGAATTCTTGTCTTTTGCAATTTTTCTGTTTTGTTTTACTTTTTAATTTTTACAACCAAATTCACTAAAAATATTTTCTTAAATTTATAATTTTAAGGCCCGATTTCACCAAGTTATTTAAAGAAAACTTAAATGAAAATTAACCTTTTTTATATGAATTTTTGACAGGTCATTTCATTTAAGTTCAGTTTAAATAGCTTGGTGAAATCGGGTCTAAATAAAGCAAATATTAGGTTTGTTCCCGTACTGCACGAAGCTTCCCAAAACTGCCCAATTTTCATACAATTTTCAAAAAATTGGGAAATTTTGGGCAGTTTCGTGTAGTACGGGAATAGACCAAATTTGAATTTTTTTAAATCTTTTCTTGGCGTTGACCAAAACTTTGCTGTGACAGCTTAAAAAAATGGCATTGTTTGAAAATATTTGAATTGAAAATAAAATTTTTATAAGAAATTTATGATAGATGGAACCTAATATCGCACTAACAAATATTTAATTGCACTGCTGAGCAACTTTCAATAGGGGTATTCACAAAGGCGTGTTAAAAACGTTGGAAAGTCGAACGATCGGAAAATTGTGACTTCTTAAAAAATTTTAAAACTTTTTTGTATCTTGCACAACTTTTTAAGCAGTTAAAATTTTCTGATTTTCCGACTTTCCTATTTTCCGACGCCTTTGTGAATACCCCTAATATTTTAAATTAAATTAAATCAAATATTGAAAAAAGTCAAAATTTTGGTGAATTCAGCCGTTAGAAAATCAAATTTAAGTTCGTTGCTCATTTTGAAACATTTTTGGAGGCACCTTAAACGTGATTCAAGTAATTATCAGATGGAAAACAATTGTTTTACTTCTTTCTATTGCTGTTTTGAAGCTTGGAATGTTGAAATTAAAAAAAAACAATAGCCAAAAAAAAATCTTTTCAATTGCTCAGCAAACGTTTGGCTTACCGAGTGCGACACGAAATCATAAAATCAAAATTTTATTAGCATCATTTCGATCATGTAAATGTCCTTTCAAAGGAACTTTTATCCCTAAACTTTGAGTAGATCGATCAGATTTCCTAAAATGCCGAATCAAAGAGAGGGGATAAATAGGGCGACCAAAAATATTTAAATTGAGCCCTAAAAGTATGCACCTCATTATTAAAAAAATAAGTGAATGATGTATATAAGATATTTGTCCTGTGGAACTTAGTTCAGCTTTTGAATGATCCGTAAAATTTTATAATACCTCCTGAAGGTGTGTATAAATAGGCGTGTTTTCAAGAAAACAACGGAGTTCCAGCATCGGAAAAATTTCAAAATATTGCATGCATATTTTTAGGGCTTCGATTTAAAGATTTGCGTTTACCCTGCTGATAAACCTTGTTTTAGTTATTATCAGGGCTCGGATTTTTTGATTTTTATAAATTTAAAGCATACTTAAAGGGCAAAATATAAATGTTTCGTAGCTACATTTTACGAAAAAGTTAAGAAGTAAAATTCAACCGCATTTTCTTATTTCAAAAAACTCATATTGAAGTTAAAATCTAATTGAATCTTAACTTTAATGCGAGTTGAACAAAATTTTTACTCCTTAAAGTATGCTTCTAAATTTATAAAAGTCAACAAAATCCTTAGCCCTGATTGATTATTCGATTCAAAACATGTCTTCAGAATTTTAAAATGGCCAAGGCATTAAAATAATTATTTTAGAACCAATTTATATCTTCGATTAAAAAATTACTATACATGCTTTAACGGCATTTGTAAAGGTAGGATTTAAAAAAGTTATTTATGTACCAAATTTAATGAATTGAGTTCTATTACTTCATAAAAACCAAATGGTCCGAAAAAATGCACTTAAGGCCGAATTAATTAATATTGGCCAATTAATGTATCGAAATTAAATGATTTAAAGATGTATACTTTCATCAAATTTTTAATAACTAATGAGTCCAAAAAAATCATTTAAATATTTTAATTAATCACCTGCTATGGCCTTCAAAAATGATTTATCTGAATAAATGTTTTGAATGGCCATTTTGGTCTTTCACGGTGTATTTCCCATGCAAAATATTTATGTAATAAATCTAAGAATTTGAGCTCTTTACGAAAAAAATGTTTTATGCCTGAAATAATATTTATTTAAATAATCTCCAGATATTGGCCTCATAAATGTTGTATTTTGGAAAAATGGTTTTAAGGGTTAATACTTTCATCTATTGAATTTTTAATTGCAATGAACAGAAAGAACCACAGTCCAAAAAAATATTTTCAATGATTTTCAAATCATAAATCAAAAGCCGTAGGGACTTTTTTCAAGCAAATGAGCTTGGAGTCTTCACCGAAATTTTTCTTTATTTATAACGCGCTTTTTGTAATTTTAAGGGCATTTTTGCGACCTTTGTTCATAAATATCAAAGATTTGGTATTTTTGTCTCTTAAAAAAAAGAGTGTATAAATAGAAATCATAGCTTGCTCAAATGCTGACGCTGATTTAATCCATTTAACGCCAAGACGAAATTGCAAAACTGGTCAAAATCGTATAAAAACTCAGAAAAACGGGTTGTTGAGGGAAGTGTATGAATATAAAAAATATTTCCAGAATGTCCTTTTTTCTATACGAAAGGCTATTTCATTATGGTCATTCGTTTGTAAATGAGTTTAGCCTGGTTTTATAACCCAAAATCGTCGGAAGAATTTTGGTTTTTTCGATTTTGTTTTGACTTTAACCCTTAACGACCTACCTGTGGTCTCAGAGACCGCTCAATTTAGATCTCAGAGATCTCAAAATACAAGCATTTATCTGTGAGGCCCCACGTAGGTGGTTAAAGGACAGATATAAGTGGTATGTGGTTAAGAGTTAAAAATAATTTACAAAAGAATTATCAGTATTTGGCTGATCTCTACTAAGTCGACTTCTCATTTCAAATGATTTGAATGAATGAAAGACAACAGCAAGGAAGAAAATTCTTCCTTTTGGCAAGTCCCATTTGATTTATTTGGTCGATCTCTGATTATTTAATTGAGATGAAAAAGAATCGTTATTCAGAGGCTTGTTTCAATACCTGTCAACTTTCCGACGATTCCCGCTTAATGTACACACTTCAATTTAGTTTTTATCAATGCCAAATTTAATTCTTGTATAATGAGAAGGTTCCTTAGAAACCATCAGGCTCAGAAATATAAAAAAAGTTGATATTTCACAAAAATTCGTCTTTTCATAATAAAGAAATTGACTTTCGTTTCATACTTAATTGAAGATTTCATTTTCGAAAAGGAAATTCTGCGGCATCACAGAAAAATACTAATTCTTCCTTGAAATAAAGTACCATTTCTAGTACCATTTCCAGCTTATTTCTCTCCACATCATAAATTTATTCTTTATTTATTCAAAACAAGTATATGCACGCTTGTGCAACGCTCAAAAATCCCATAAGCTGATTGCTTTCATCCTGTTTAAAAACGACGGCTTAAAGAGCATAATTCATCTAAAACGTATAATTAAAATAGTGCACGGATAAGTTCATAAATTTCGTCTGTGTGTAATTTGTCCATTGCATAAACAAAGTCCTGAATAATGAATCCGACTTTGTTTCGTAGAATACGATCACAAAATTAGTAGAATAAAAAATCCATATGTGCAACCAAAGCAGAACTGAAGCAAAGCTTTCAAAGAAAGCCATCGCTAAAAGGAGATTAGAAAGAAGAAATCGTCGCAAATGATTCTCTTTCCTTCCTTCTGACCCGAACAAAACCGATATGAAAGTTTAATTGCAAAGAACTCTTGGCACAAAAGGATTCTCTTATCATTTTAGGAGGAAATTAGTTTGTTTGTTTTTTAAACAAAATATTCCATAATAATTGGATTTTGATTCCGCAGAAGAGTTCTTCGTCCATAAGCCCATAAAACTATCCCTAATCGCTTTTTTTGTGATGCGATACAAATTTCCCCATTGAGAAGAATTCCCAAAGCAGCATTTAATCTTAAAACTCAGAGCGCGTAAATATTCTAATTAAAAAGTATGCAAATTTAATTAAGGCAGATAGTTGCATCAAATTAAAATGAGAACGAGAAAGCAAAAGCAAAAGAAAATGAAAAATGAAAAATGAAAAGGAAGAAAGCAAAAGAAAAAGCACTGAAATAATATTTATTTGTAGTTTCCAAGTGAAATATGACTTCTCACCGGAAACGGACAATTTATGCTTAAACAGTTGAGAATTATCTCCGTTTGGGATGGTAATTTTTATTTAATGAAAAATATTTCGGCATTTGATGAAAAAGTAAAAAGGTCAAAAATGATGAATAGTTTCAGAGGGCTTAAATGTATGTTCTCAGGTAGAGAAAATTACCCTCGTTTTTTCTTTCGGGTACCATATTGAGGGCCTTCCGAAATGACCAAAATATTTACATATGAGCACAATAACAGGTTGGCTGATAAGTCCCCGGTCTAACAAAGAAAAACACATTTTTTTGTCAAAATTCGTTTTTATTATTCAACATAGTTCCCTTCAAGAGCGATACAACGATTATAACGACCTTCCAATTTTTGGATACCATTTTGGTATTACTCCTTCGGTTTTGCCTCAAAATAGGCCTCAGTTTCGGCGATCACCTCTTCATTGCAGCCAAATTTTTTCCATGCGAGCATCCTTTTGAGGTCTGAGAACAAGAAAAAGTCGCTGGGGGCCAGATCTGGAGAATACGGTGGGTGGGGAAGCAATTCGAAGCCTAATTTGTGAATTTTTGCCATCGTTCTCAATGACTTGTGGCACGGTGCGTTGTCTTGGTGGAACAACACTTTTTTCTTCTTCATATGGGGCCGTTTTGCCGCGATTTCGACCTTCAAACGCTCCAATAACGACATATAATAGTCACTGTTGATGGTTTTTCCCTTCTCAAGATAATCGATAAAAATTATTGCATGCCCATCCCAAAAAACAGAGGCCATTACTTTGCCAGCGCACTTTTGAGTCTTTCCACGCTTCGGAGACGGTTCACCGATCGCTGTCCACTCAGCCGACTGTCGATTGGACTCAGGAGTATAGTGATAGAGCCATGTTTCATCCATTGTCACATATCGACGCAAAAACTCGGGTGTATTGCGAGTTAACAGCTGCAAACACCGCTCAGAATCATCAACACGTTGTTGTTTTTGGTCAAATGTGAGCTCGCGCGGCACCCATTTTGCACAGAGCTTTTTCATATCCAAATATTGATGAATGATATGACCAACACGTTCCTTTGATATCTTTAAGGCCTCTGCTATCTCGATCAACTTCATTTTACGGTCATTCAAAATCATTTTGTGAATTTTTTTGATGTTTTCGTCGGTAACCACCTCTTTCGGGCGTCCACTGCGTTCACCGTCCTCCGTGCTCATTTCACCACGCTTGAATTTTGCATACCAATCAATTATTGTTGATTTTCCTGGGGCAGAGTCCGGAAACTCATTATCAAGCCAAGTTTTTGCTTCCACTGTATTTTTTCCCTTCAGAAAACAGTATTTTATCAAAACACGAAATTCCTTTTTTTCCATTTTTCCCACAATAACAAAAGTTGCTTCACAAAAGACGCTCTATCTCACAAACTAATTGACTTACAGACGTCAAATTTTGACACGAATCATTTGAAGGTTGCCACTATATATAAATAATATGCATTTAATACTAGCGACGCCATCTATGTGTCAGACCGGGGACTTATCAGCCAACCTGTTACAGTGTACTCTCTCCTTGCGGACACTCCTCTTAAACGGACATTTTTTGGCAATGCTCTAGTGTTCCTTCTTCCCGAATCGTTTCCTCTTAAGCGGACATATTTTTCGGTCCTGTAGGTGTCCGCATAAGAGAGAGTACACTGTATTTAAGTTTCAGTGATCTTTAGGAAGATCAATTTAGCTATACCCAGTGTACTTTCCCTCTTAAGCGGACACCTACGGAACCAAAAAAAATGTCCGCTTAACAGAGGTGTCAGCTTAAGAGGAAACTATTTGAAAAGCAGAAGCACTGGAGCAACCTCAAAAAATGTCCGCTTAAGAGGGACCTTTTTGTGAAGCAGGAGCACCGAAGCATTCTCAGAATGTGTCCGCTTAATAGGAAACTATTTGAGGACTATTTGCGATTTGAATGACTGTCCGCAAGGATAAGCATCAAATTCCTCTTTTAAAATTCCTCCCGAAGTTCACAGCCCTTTAAAGATGTCAGTCCTGATCGTCTGCAGCACTTTCCGCCATTAAAGGCATGGGCTTTTGTTCTCATCGAACCAAAATTTTCAATACGGAAAGACGGCAAATAAAAGAGCATTAAAAATTAAAAGAACTCCGCTTTGGCAAAAAAAAAAAAAAATTCAATCCTCATCGTAGGCCAGCTTTAAACCCGCTTTACCGCTACCTTTTGAATAATTAATTAACCGCCCATATTAACGTTTCTTTTATTATTGTTCATTTTAAATGAGCATTTAGCTAAATAAACATCTACCTGTCTGATGTCTTCTCATAAACACGTGGCGCTCTCACTTTTCCACAATATATTTCTTTTCCGTTCTGAGAATGCTTTTAATTAGTGAAATTTTAAAGCTGGCGGATGTCTATTTATTAAAACTCCGACCCTCACATTACATGATGTAACATTTGAATACATTTAGGGCTACCCTGGGGCTAAGACAAATTGTGCTCCCCTCGCTCTCTCTCTCTCCTCTCTCTCTCTCCTTCAAATGATAAACGTAAAACTTTTAAGCAGGATTCTTTTAAATTACCTTTTTTACGATAAACTTTTGATTTTATATCTCTGGCCTTACAAGATTCCAGTTCATATGGGTATGGGAACACGAACTATGATATATAGAGCGCCTATGTATTTTAATTGTTAATTAAATACCTATTTAAGACAGCATATTTTTCTTCGAAATGCGAAAAAACAGGAAATTAGGAATTACTAATCCAAACAGACAACTAAGCGGAAAGGTAAAGCGGAAGGAAATTTCGGCTAAAATTACTTGAGTGTAAACAGCGAATTGCGTGCTCTGTTGCTTGTTTTTTGGCTTTGATGTTGAAATTGAATAAGTTCCTTAATGAATGGAACGCTAAGCTTATCTCGTCAGACACAGTGCTGGTTAAAAGGCACCAAAAAAGAATTCGGTTAAAAAATTTCAACCTCCCAAAATATGCCTTTGGTAAGGTATATTGTTTTTAAAATACATTTTCGCCTAGATTTTCATAGCGCACTCCCTTGTGTGTTTGTCCTGTAAGCCTTTTGTCTCGCGTTGCACCAAACTAATGTATTAAATTATTTAGGGAAGTACTTTGTAAACTTTTCAAACTTGATAAAAATTTGACAAAATGGATTAGGACTTTTAAAGGAATTTTTTATGAAAAGATAAAGTTTTGATTGTTCGCTAAGATTTCAGTTTATTTAACGAAGAGTTTTGGCAGTGTTTTTTCTTTATTTTTTTTTTTTTAATGTCACTCTCTTTTTTGTTTACCGAAACGAATGTATAAGTCGTGTGCTTTTTGTTTTTTCAAAGACCTCACCTATGCATGTTAATGCAAAGCACAAGTTACCTTTCACTATGCTTTGTAAACAAGAACACACTGTCGTATGAGTAACGTTTTAATACGCAAAATGTCAAGCGACCCAATTGTAAAAATATACATGAAAGATGCATGAATCATGCCTCTTAAGGGTGCTTTGCATGCATGCCAACCTTCCATGCCTGTTCATTTCTTTTTTATACAGGCTTGTCATAGGAATTCATGCATAGACAAAAACTGTTTTATTAATGCTTGAGAACCCATGAAACATATCGCACCCTTGCTACTAAATCGGCACAATTTAAAATTTCGCATTTCTCGAAAATCATCAAATCTCTCTTAAAACTAAGGAGAAATAATATATTTTCTAAACTTATATTAATCTCAATTGACTGCTGCTTCTGTCAATATAAGCGTTAATTTTCTAGGTGTTGGGTTTCTTACCGAAAAATGAAATCGAACATAATAAAATTGATTAAAAAAATTTTGAATTGTGCCGATTTATTAGCAAGGGTGCGATATCTTCCCTACCATGCATGAATCAATGATCCTGAGAACACAATAATCCCCAATTGCTGAAGTTCGTTCGCCTAAACAAGCAGTAACAATCCGATGTAGGCGTATTTAATCCCCGCTGAGGCGAGCGTAATTTTTTTTTTTTTTTTGTGAATACTAAGGGGCCGTCCATATATTACGTCAGCATGATTTTGACCATTTTAGACCCCCTCCTCCCCCTTATCATCAATCGTCATCGTCCAAAAATTTCCTTTGCATCTTTCTAAGTCCCAATTTTTCCGCCTCCGACACGAATCGAACTCGAGCCCTCCAGGTTACAAATCGCAACACGCTCCCATTACGCTACCGAGAGCTCTCATTCGCGAGTGCTACATTTAATATATTAACGTTCGAAAAAATCTAACTGTTGAGCCTCGTATGTATGTACGTTATCTTTATAACATACATATTATTTTGGGTGGATTTGCGATGTATTTAAGAAATTCAACGTTTTCAAGGATTCATGAATCAAACAGGATCATGAACGCATTCATCATGTCTGCTACGAGCATGCGTTCTTGCTTTACAACTGGAGAAGAAATGTTTCAAGTGTTTTTAAGGCGTCGTGAAACATGCATGATCATGAACGCAGGAATCATGAATTCTACTGGCATGCAACATGTTTTACAACAGGGGAAGACATGAATCATGAATACTACGGGCATGCGTGCTTGTTTTCACAACTGGGGCGAGTATTAAAATTGCTCATACGTAGAGCTGAACTCTAAAACAATAGCATTTACAAGAACATGCCAAGGGATGTCTTGAGAATATCTATAATTGAGCGAAATGATTTTCTTTGAAGATTCTAAAGTAGAAAACGTTGTTCAAGACACCCCAAGCCAATGAAAATAAACAAAAAATGTATTTGTTTTTTCTTTTCTTCTATAAAAATATTGTATGACATTTTTACCTTTTTTTTTTTAAAAAAAATTCGCATTCAAATCTTTTCATTTCCCCAAACACTTTTGAGAAGTTTCTTATTTGCTTCATTCTTCACTCGACATAGTTGACAAAAAAAAGCAAAACGCAATACGACACGAAAAGACTTGAAGAAAATCCAGTTCGTTTTCATTTGGTCTTATGATGAAGTTCTCGCAAAGCTGACACATTGCAATAAATGTCAACGTCGTTTTGGATGAAGTGGAAATCAAACTGGCAAGCATGAAACAAGCGTGCAAAACAAACTTAAAAAGAAATAAAAAAATAAATAAAAAATAAAAAAAATAAAGCAAATCGAAAAGTATTGTGCATAACGCACATGTTCTAAAACCTCGAGAGCTCATACAAATAAAAATGAGAATAAAACAATACAATATCGCCTAAAGAAATTTTAAAGAAAATAGTCACGAAAGAAAGAAAGTCCTTGCAAGCAATCGAATGAAATACCAATAAAGAGATTTAAACACAAAGAGCACTTGATGATGTCGTTTGTAGGCATGTTTTGATTCCAATTCAACGTTCATAGCACCTATTCCGGACTGTCGATCAGATTACATGGCATCAAAATAAACAAAAAAAATAAAAAAATAAAAAAAACAATAACAAAGCAAAATATAAATAAAACACAAAAGAAACGAAACTAAACGAAAAATATTCAAATCAAATTCTATACAATGACAGTTGGAAACGGCCATAGAGGAGTCGATTGAACAAGAAAGGAAAAACTTACTCCTTTCATGCGATGGTATTTGCTTTTGGTATTATGAACGTCACATAACTTTGCCACAATCATCATCGTCCTGCAGACTTTCGCGCCGTTTTCTCACCAACTGTTGACTGTGTTTTGTTGAATTGCTGTCGGTCGTAGTTTGCAGCATCGTCACCTCAGTGCCTTGTACTTGCTAATGTAATGAAATAAATATACATATAAAATTTTTTTTTTTTTATTCGGTGAATGAATGATGCAGAGTATGTATGGGCAAATGTGTAATCAAATGAATCGCTTCGACAAAAAAAAAACATACAATCCGATACAATTGTGTGAGAGTTGTGTTTCAAGTGTTGAGCGCGCTTTTAGGGGCAACATTGGTGTTACGTGTTGCAATGCGATGCGATGTGAGGGCGCTATTCATTGCAACATGACTTTGCTTCTTGGTAAAAGGTATTCGTGTATCGATTTCTATAGACCAACGTCTGCAGCAGGAAATTTTTATAAGCTCTATTTCTATTCTCATTTCTATTGCCATTCCTTCGGTGTTGCATAATTTTATTCATAAAGTTTAATCAAATTTAAATATAAATGACTTAACTTGAATTCCATCTAACGGACGGAGGCGACACCTTGACATTTTAATCAATAAATGACTTTTTGATGAATAAGGAAAAAACTTTGAGAGTCCACGAGCGGTTACGATGATGTTGAAAATACACAGCACAACAATGAATATGTAGATGTTAGTGCCTTTTGATCAGTTAAAATGGAAAAACTTGCCTGCCTGCAGAGTCTCAAAATCAATATGGCCTGAATTCAACATGCGTATACCAAATGGACTTGCTCTCCCACAGTAGAAGGGACATCTTCAGACTTACCGCAGTCTGTACTGGGCACTGGCCTATAGGGGTCCACGCAGCCAAGCTTGGGCTTGTGCATAACAGACACTGCAGAAGTTGCAATAACCCTTATGAGAAGGAAACTATTGAACAATTCTTATGTTACTGCCCAGCACTAGCTAGGAAAAGGCAGCGAACCCAAGGGGCCGTCTTTCTAGCAGATCTAAGTTCCATTTCCAACATCGAATTGGGGAATTTACTTATGTTCTCAATCTCACTCGGTCGATCTGATATCCCTTGAGTTTAGCAACCGGTTTTCTGTTCAATAGTGGATCAAAACGGCATTCTCATGCTAATTGAAGCCTGTTTTCAAACAGTATTATTTTTAAACAGGCACCACTTCTACCTACCTACCTATTGCTTTTTGAGATTTTTATTTGTTATATTTTAAAAAAAATTCCAAAGGCTTCACTTCGAGGGCAAGCCCCAAAAGGAGACCAAGAGTTTCAAGTTTTTTTTTCTTTGAATGTGAAAATTTTGCTGGGTTTTAAAATTTGGTCAAAAGTCCCTCGAATTGTTACCATATCTTGGAGCTGACAATTTTCTTCAAAGTGTCCAAAACATGTCTATTTTTTCAAATACCCTTTCTTCTACTTCCTGTTTTTTTTGTTGCGTTTTCAAACTTCCCAGTGTATCGCGACCAGTTCCTGCATTTCGTTCCGTCGGTTGCCCTATCTGACGTGAGTCTTACATCCTCAAAGTACCAATTTATTGTGTCCATCTACCGCTTGTCTTCAACCTTAGTAGTGTGTAGTGTAGTGTAGTGTGTAGCCCTCTTTTGCCAAGCAGCCCTCATTTGGTCACAGAACGTGTCCATACAAGCGTAGCTGCGAATGCCCACGTGAGGAACAAGACAAGTCAGTCCGAATAGACATGAAGAACTATAAAAAGCGATAGGCTTGATGAAAATCTTCTAAAAGCAAGGACTTGATTCCCTAAACATATACAGCTAGGTACTTAAACGCTTTTCACCCAAAAAACTCCGCTAAAGATGAGACGTTTCCCTTAATTTAGGGAAGGTTCCCAGTGACTTGAATATTGACAAATCCGATTGACGTGGATAGCCTAATGGAAAACACTTCTGAAGTATTTTAAAGTACATATCGCACCCACAAATTTAAAGTGACACAACTCAAAATCTATGAATTTGGAATTATGCTATGAATCTTATTCCTAAGTTGTGGCAGAGGAAGATTGCTGCCACACCTAAAGGTTGATGTGGGTAGACCTAGATTACAAAAGGACCAGTCAACTCCTTGCCCTGGGCTGCGCCGACATAAGGCGCTTGGTCTTCATTATTACAGGACACGCAGAACGCCTTGGCGTTCCATACAATGACTTCTGTAGAAGTTGCAGATCGGAGGAGGAAGAAGAATCAGTGAGCCACCTCATGTGTCACTGCCCGGGCCTAGCACATCCAGGCTACTCGGCTCCTTCTTCTTCTCCGCCCTCACCGAGCTATCATCTGTTAGAATAAAAGACATGGCTCGCTTCATAAATGAGTCCAATTGGCTCCACCAAACGGGTAACTAGGAAGGCATGCCTTCCCACGTGGTATCACAACGGGCCTAAGTGTGTCCCCTTAAAGGGGGCGGCCACCCTATCCTAACCTAACCTATTCCTAAGTCACCTGTTTACCTGCAGGAAGAATACCATTTCGGTTTTTCTTATTATAAAAGGCCGAACAAAAGCCAAAATGCCTTTCTTCTTGCTTTGATTGACACTGCGATGCGATTTTGTTTTTCGCGTTTTCTGAAAAATAACATCTTTTGAGTTGTGCCACTTTAGTTGACTGGGTGCGATATGTTAAAATATTTAAGGCCCACCAAAATAAGTTAATCAAGGAGAAGGTTAATCAAATAATTATGCTCGATTATACCGAGGAGATTGCTGTTCATGCAGTTAAATAATTGACAGCCTCTATTAGTTGACTTGAAAGTTTGTTTGTTGAAAGAACATCTTTAATGATCGAAAAGAAATCTTTCTTAAAAATATAAAGCTGGGATCGTACTATCTCTCGCAAATAGCACGATTTCAATCGGGACAGATCGGCACAGGTTTCAACAATTTCCACAGTCATCCTTGTGAGCTCACATTATCCTCGCATATTGTCAAAAAAATATCGTGGAACAATAAAATCGAGACAAAAATCGTTCAACATGATCACACTTGTCAACATCAGAGTCCGAAAACTGCGGTCACACCATCGGGGCATTTATTTCGGCAGATAGTGGAATCCCGGCTTAAATAATAAAATTAAATTTATTCAAATAGTGGAGAGTGTATATAATTTCTTCCAAAAATAGCGTTCCTCATTTCACAATTCTAACTTGATAATGGAAAAATCCTTAAAATAAATACTTAGTAATTACTCTAATTGGAGGAATTTGGTTGATTTGTGCGACCAGGAATTTCTTGGAAATTGAAGCAAATGAAAGAGCGTTAACGAGTCAAGCTCAGATTTCTAATGTTATATGCACACATATGTTTGTATGTACCTATATGAGATATGCGCAGTTGTGGAGATAGTGAGGAAACTTTTACCATTCTGAAGGATATACGAAGAAATAAACCCTTATCAAGTATTTGGTTTCAATAATACAAAAGTTAATTAATATAGAAGAATTCTTTATTCAAAACGGACACACTGCATCCTTGATATTTGATCTGTTCCGAGAAGAAGACAAAAAGAAAATCAATTTCAAATACGAAAATTAATTTAAAATACGTCAACTTTTCTTCCGAAATCCATTCATTACGAATGTGTGCAATTAACCCAGCATGAGCTCCACAATAAAAAAAAAAAACTTCAATTTTCTTGCCCTACCGTGTGTCCTGATTAGGCAGCAAAATTATTTTCTCGGTATAGCCGTCGAACCGCAATTTTCTCATCGAAAACATTCCACATACGTCCGTATGGACTCGCATATTAAATTCGAACGGAAATTGCCCTGTTCAAAGGGAGAAATTTGTTGCAGAGTCTCCTTGCAAATGTTGATTTGAAATTTAAAAATTGTTGATTCAGATATAATTGTGAATTTTCCTTCTTATACAACATTTCACCCTTGTGGGAACAATAAGTTAAAACAACAACAACAACAAAAAAACTCCCATTAGCTTAGCCAGCAAAATTCATAAATAAATAAGTGACGTCGCTTTTTGAAGTTGGCGTTATGAAATGGGAGGAGGGGGTATGACTGCTTACAAATAAAGAAATCAATTGAATTTTCCGGCCGAAGAAACAATGATACACACACCAACACACCCACTCACTAACATCAATGTGGAGGACATACATGTGCGTACGTGTATAAGAAATGTTACTTGTTGCTTCAGCTTATTATAGGACAGACTGCTCAAATAATAAAGTCCTTGATTATATATAGACTCACTTGAGGATGGCTCGTGAATGAACCTTTTTTGTATCATTGAGCATTTAGTGGCTCATGTGAAGCTTCTTTGTGCCCTTTTCTCCCCTCCTCTCTCTCAGCAATCTTTCCATTCACTGCAATCATTTCTTTTATTTGCTTTGAATTATGACATTTTGAGGTGGACAGACCGGCATTTATGGTTTTCGCTTAACTCGTTTCAGCCGAAATTCTTATTATTTCGTTTCGATTCTGCCCTTTTTGGGGTATTTCTCAATTTTTTCTAAATAGAGAAAATCCGTTTATCTAACATTTCAGGATTTTTTCCTTTATTCGCTCTATGAAATTATGGCTTTTCTGTGTAAATACAATCTTTTTGGGATAAAAAATGCGATTTATTCTTCTGTTTGAATTAAATTCAACTTGTAATAATGACAAAAGTCAAAGCCTCTGTGCCTAAAACGAACTTCTATTTCATTGCTAGATTCTATGGGATTGATAACGAAAATTGATATTGAAAGGTTTTTGGAAACTTTTGATTATAAAAACAATTTTTTTTAAAATTAATTTTATTTAAAATCTATCTTTAAATGACAATAAGAAAGTTTTATTAAAAACAATCAAATTATAGGTAACAGAAATAGAAAGCTTCCACCGAAGCCTTACATAAGTATGTAAAAGTTTAATTACATTTATTTTCAAAGGAAATTATTATTATTATTATTAGTAAGTAGGCTGTAAAGCACCACGACCTAAAAGATCTTTTGTGCAGCCCGTATTCCTTTAGGATAATTTAAGACTATTAAAGAATCTTAGAATTTCTAAAGGACTAAAACGACTAATTGCTTGAGGGACCATTATTCTTGCCCCTAGACACGCGAGTCTGCGCCTAGCCGCAGCAGGGCAAGTACATAAAACATGCTCTGCTGTTTCCTGCTCTGACTTGCAAAGTCTACAGAGATCTTCGTTTATCAACCCCATCTTTTTCAGGTGACAATTCAGTCTACAGTGCCCCGTTAAGAGTTCAGTATAGATCTTGATATTGTTTCTGCTCAGGTTAAGTGTAGCTTCCGCCCTGATGGTCGTGAGACTTATGAGCCTTTTTGCCTGCCATTCATTTAGGCTTTTCTCATCCCATTTCCTAATCAGGTCGTTTCTGTAGCTATTGTTAACCCACAGAATGGTTCTGGTCCAATGAAAGGGTTTGCCGCACCTCTTTTGGCTAGGCAGTCCGCTTCTCTTTTATTGCCTGGATGTCCTTCATGCCCCGGTATCCAATATAGAGTAACAGTATTCCTCCTTGATAGGGTTTGAAGAAGACCATGGCATTCATATAACTGTTTTGAGTTGATAGTGAATGCTGAAAGGGCTCTCAGAGCCGCCTGACTGTCGCATATGTGGGAACCTGAAGTATTCCTTCGTATACATTCTCTGAAACACAGCTCGAAGGCGTGGACCTCCGACTGAAAAATGGCAGCTGCTTTCTAAAAATTAGGCCCAACAACTCCCGCTCAAACGCTGCCGTCATCCATTTTGGACCCGTCGGTGTACCATTTCTGCGAGCCCTCTGCGATTTCTATATTATTATTTCTCCATGAGAAAGGAAATTAAGTATTTATGAATCTGTCCGGCAGGTCAAGTAGTTTGATTATAAATGAGATTTTTTATACCAAAAATAATCTGTAGAAAATTTAAAGTGGGCACGTGTATTTCAGGTATTTCAAATACAGTCGAAACTCTCTATAACGAATTCCAAGGGACCGGAAAAAAATGATTCGGAACAGAAAAAATTCGATATAAAGAGAAGAAAAAGGCACTAAAAATTGTAGCGAAAAAGCCTTCAGAAGATTCGCTATAGAGAGAAATTCTTAATAGAGGAATTCATCATAGAGAATTTCGACTATACTTGCCGCAGGGGGAATCAAACATGATTCTCGGGCTTGGCAAACCCGCGGACCCTAGCCAAATGTCCACCAATACATGATTCGGCTATGGGATCAAATTGGAAGTGCAGGGAATATAAGCAAGGTTAACCATACCACCTGCAACTAGTGTTGGTGTAGTACAGCTATACTAGTTAAAGTTATATTCACACCTATATATATGACGCAAACATGGTATCATGGGGATCGGGGTACTCCAGAACTCTTTTAAGCATTAGGCCCGGTCTTTTGGGTACGGTCCTTCGGGGATTATCGTGGAGTCTGTGGTATCAATGAGGTGAGGATAGCAGATTCGCCGTTCGGTCCATGTCCACTGATGAGGCAAAATGGGTACACTGTCGCTTGTGGGGCGCAGCGGAAATATTCGTATCTTGTGATAGTGTGATGGAAGCACCACATGTGTATAGCATCACATAATGCGATTTACAACTTGTACCCAGTACTAAGTATTTCATAGTGAAGAAAGTATTTACCGAGTCGAAGTCCTTCAATAGAGATCATCAAAATATCCAGTCTTATACTGTATCCACCAAAAGTGAGAAATATTAAACGAATATACTGAAGATTAGTCAAGAGTTCTAGGAATATAATTTTCTGCTGTATCTTTATCTACCTTAGGGCATCGCTACAGCTCTGTCAGATAATTTCTGATTCATTTCTGAAGCGTTTTTTTTTTTGAATGAAGGTTTTTATTTCTGATAAGGCTGGAGAGGTCCCTTAATAAAAAAGATCCGGCGTAAAAGAATTCATGCTATTTTTTTTCGCTAAATAATAGCATATGTCCCTCTTCTGCGTCGCTGAAATAATAACGCGAAAGTTTTTGTGAATGACTCGATAAAGTAAAACGGCCCCACCTTATATGCATAACTCGAAGGATCAAGTATGGGAACAACTTAACAGTATATGGGCAATTTCATGAATACGGTCCAATCCGTGCCTCTCACTTCTTAGTGATAAGCTCATAATAATTTAAAAAAAGGACGTGATTCCCAAGGATTTAAAACTTTTAAAACGTTTAACAATAGTTAAGCACTGAAACTGTCACAGGAGGGGCTGTTTGTCGTGGAATTGCCCATATCCTTTTTACATTTAGAAGTTATAAAACTATTTTCCTTCGGGTTAAAACACCAACCTTAATCAAATTACCATCATATGTAGAGCACTGATTTTCCATTAACCGATTTGCAACATTTTCATCGTTCATCATTTCCACCTGTAAACTTTTGGAATAAAACATTATTAACCCACATTATTTCTACACTATTTTCCTATCTCTAACGAAAGAATATTTTACTGTAAAGTAGCCCCAAACTAGAGACAACTTACACCTGAAAAAAAAATCAAAAAAACTGTTCATGCTTTAATGTCAGCAAATTGCTTAATGGCATACGTGAGCCGATTTCTGTGCGGCAATATTTAGACAAGTTGCTTCATGACTCGGACGTGCTCAAATGTATAAATAGAGTAAAACAAAAAAAAAATGACGGTACTTGTATGTGGCTGATACTTGAATGTAACATGTATTAACTGAACTTAACACATTAAGGAGATTTTATGAAAATCCTGCCAAAGTAAATTTGACACAAATTTCCGAAAAATTTAATGACTTTCCGGCCATACGAGATAGTAACGTAAATTTACTTTTAAAGCTGGAAATGACAAAAAAAAATATTCAAGCATATGAAATAAATTAAATTGAAATAAATTAAATTGAAATAAATTAAATTGAAGCGGAAGGCACTCTTCTATGGAGAAGAAGACTGTAACGAAATCCTGCAAGAGCAAGAAAAATGCATCATCAATGAATCTTCACGACTTAAAATCCAACCATTCGCTTATCGAAAATTGCCGAAATTGTGATAACGAATCGTAATCTTCATTTGGCCATGCATAAACAGATTATTCAATGTCATTGGGGCCAATTTGTCATTTGCAGAAAGAGAATCTAAGTGATGACTGTTTGAATTTTTAGGGAGGAACAGAATTATTGCGCATAAATTTCGACCGCCATCACCGATAAGATAAGCAGAGCCGAAAATATTTCCGATTACAGTGAATATTGTTTTTTGTTCCTTCAATGTTACCTTAATAATCAAAGTTCTATTTTATTAAAACCCATTTAGAATTATTAGTGATCAACTGAACCGATTAAGAGGGGAGAATTTTTAAAGAGGTTTTCATCTAAGAAGAAAAGATCAAGAATGGGTAATCATTACCCAATTCGAATGAAAGGGAAAATTGCTCTCTTTAAACATTCTTAAGGGTTGCCTAAAGTGGCAATTTTTACTACAGCATCAGAGGCATTAAGGTACCCCCATTTAAAATGCCTTAACATTTAATTGAAAAGTACTGTTCGACTAAATGAGTATAAGGATTTTTCGTAATCAGATTAAATATGCTTATAAATGGAATTATTACACTGGAGCAGTGGCGGGATAAGGCTGCTAATATGTGGGGGAATAATACTCTTGCTCGAAGGACCTTAAGATTGACTCAACTAAAAACCTAAGAACCTCTTCATTGGCCCCCTCATTTGACTCCGTTTGAAAGTCATTGCTCTTCGACATTCAATGAAATGGAAAATTTTCTAGAAAACCTTTACTTATGTGTGTATGTATTTAAGCCAGTGGATTTAAAAGGTCAGCTTATAAAAATTCATTGAATGAGAAAGCCTGAATAATTATCATAACTAACGATACGATTGTATGGCTTCTAAGCGGTAGGTTGTTTCAAAAAAAAAAAAGAAAAGGTTAAGCTCCCAAAAGTTAAGACATTTACATGCATTAACATTCGCAAGTATTTAATATCCCTTGAGGTTCAGAATAAAAGAATTAATGAGAGTCTCCCTGAAAAATAAGAAGCTCCGAAGAAAATGAGACAAGCGTAGGTAACGCAGAATTTGGTGCCAACAAACACAAATATTTTAAAGCATATAAATGTGATACTTTTATCCCCTAGAGGGAAATTTGCAAACGAAAAAAAAAAATACAAATAATGATAATAAAAATACAGCATATGAAAAAAGGATTCTCGTCTGGCAAAGGTGTTTCGGTGCTGACACTTACACTCAGTGACGTAGCGAGGACTAAATTAGACGTGGGCGAGATGAACTACCAAGGCCCTATAACATTTTTTTTATACTTACGAACTATGCCTGTATCCTTTAATCTTATTCTCGCTTACATCGGAGTCTGTTTTATGCTTAAATATGGTTATGCGGGGCTCCTAAGTCCTTTTAAATCGTTCATTTGACTTCGTGCGAGGCCCCTTTGGTCCTAGCTACCCCACTGCTTACACTTGCCGGAAAATGCTTCCCATTTTTTTCGCTTTTCCCGTCAACAAGTGTTCGTCTGCGTCTAGAAATTCATGCAATTTAAATTTGACATTAACATTTTCCTCTTGGGAAAGATTCGAACGTTTTTTTTTTTCGATTGATAGGGAATATTCTGCTCGAAATGGAATCATTGAAATCGTTGTGGTAACTCAATAGTCCTGTGAACTCAATAAATGATCAGCACTGGCTCATTATTTTTCTGTGGCGACTATTCGTTCTCCCCTTTTTTCCACATCAGATGTGAGAGTTGTCCTTTTCCGTTCTTGTTTTTAGTGTCTTTTTCTATTCATTATTTAACTGGAAAAGTCGGAGGAACGTGAGGACATCATAGCACGGCTATCAGGTGACAAAAGTCGCTTAGAAGCTTGCATACTGCATTTCAGAGAATTTAATTTAAATGCTGGTGGCGTACATAGGTCGCTTCTATTCAAGAAAGCGTGTGACTTTTTGAAACGCAAAAATAAGAGTATCATTTTTCAGTTTTGAAACCAAAAACTTTATGTTGAAAAAGCTTCCAGAGGGCATTATATGTACAACATTAAGGTGCTGTCCAGAATCGACTTAATAGACGTATGAGTTCAATAACCGCAGGTGTAATACTTTAAATATATAGAAATTTCTTTTACTGAGAACAAAACAGGTAAAGATAGTCGTAGAAACAAGTCCAAACTTGTCGATTTTTTCAAGATGAATCCTGATAATTCTAAGCAGCTGGGGGCGTTTCTTGACATATAATTAAACTCACCATTATTTATATTTAATACCACAACTTTTCTTTTACTCGAGCCGAAGTAACATCAGAAATTATAATTTTTCAGAACTTAAAACTTCGGTAGACCCGTAAAGGAATAGTTTCGATTTTTTTAAAATAGTTTTTAAGTAGGATCGAGTGCGCCGATTCTAAGAGGTCTTGCATGATGAAAAATTTATCGGGACATATTAGAGCGGATCAAATTGTCCGACAAAAAAAAAAGAATGCCCAATCAACTATAGGTAAAAAATGAAGTTTGTTTCGCCGGATTTTCGAAAGAAGGTCGACCTGAAATATGACTATAAATATGCTACAAATAGTATGGGAAATATTAAATCAATTTAGTTTTATATCTTACTAAGATAATCTTAGCATATTTTTAGGCACATGCAACAATAAAATTTTTGCTTGCAAAACAAACAGAAATAATGCATTTTAGAAGGGTTCTTCAATAAAATATTGCATGTTTTCAGTTGTTTTACTTTTAAGAGATATAGGGGTTATAGTTTTTCTACCTTTTGAGAGGTTTAAATGGATAAAGACGACAATAATTTACTTAAAACGATATAAAAACCTATTTTTGCAAATCCGGCGAAACAAAATTCACTTTTGTCCTATGCTTTCTTGGGCATTATTGTTAAAAATTGTTCGCAGAATACTATTCTGCTATAGGAATACGTACTTAAAATTTGATCCGCTCTAATAGATATCCTTATCATAACCAAGGCTCGGATTTTGTTGACTTTTATAAATTTAAAGCATACTTAAAGGGGAAAATTTTTTCTAGCTAACATTTTACGAATAAGTTAAGCGAAGTTGAAATTCAACTGAGCTTCGTTAATACCCAGAGCTCAAATTTTGTTGACTTTTATAAATTTAAAGCATACTTTATGGGGCAAAAAATTGTCTTACCAACATTTTTCGAATAAGTTCAGCGAAGTTGAAATTCAAACCGCTTTTCTTACGTCAAAAAATTCATATTGAAGTTAAAAATCGAATTGAATCTTAACTTTATGCGAGTTGAAAAAAATTTTACTCCTTAAAGTATGCTTTAAATTTATAAAAGTCAAGAAAATCCGAGCCCTGATCATAACTAATTTTTCTAGTGCTTTCTCGGGTTTTAGATGAGTTTTGAACCCCTCAAACTTTCTTATGAAAAGTGTTGAGCAGAGAAACAATTTTTTTCTCTTCTTAACTGAACAAAACAGTCATCCATTGGGCTATGCTTTATCTTTTACAATGGACAATTTAAAAAACCATTTAGCCTATTACCAGGGCAACCAATATATAAATATTGAACCCTAGAAGTATGCATGGCAATATTTCAGAAAAAATAAATGAATTTTAAGCATTTATCGAAGGAACTTAATTTTAGTTTTTACATGATCCCAAATATACTTCTGAATGGAGTTCCAGTAAAATATTGAAATGCATATTTTTAGTGCTCAAATTAAATATTATGTGGTTGCCCTGGTAATATGCTAAATAGGCTTAAATAGTGCTTGCAAGAGAGGAAAAGAAGTTAACGTTCAAATACGTTAATGTAAAGTTAGGAGAAATGGTGGATCTCTTTTGCAAGGCTTGTCACAATTTACGAAAAATCTTTTATTTTACTAAATCAACCAACTTCAAGCTTGCGATTTTGACTTGAAATAATGAAAAGGATATATGAAAACATTCAATGACGCCTAAAAGACGACCATATTGCACACATTTGTACTGGATATTAGTACCGGGAGCATATAGGTGCACTTGCAATTTTTTGAATATCACACTGTTCCGTCATCTGATTGAAATATTTTTTTCCTTTAAATGAAAGTAAATACTAAGGGGTGTTTCTAAAAGCAATTTATAGAGTGGCGGGAAACTGGGAATATACTGAAAAAAATATTCAAAATTTTCTTTTTAGTTTTGTGAAAAAAATTTTCTCAGTGTAAAAATTAAAAAAAAATTTTTTAGCTTCCTTGTGTTAATATCTAATAGAATCTGCTTAGATCGTCTCTCTACCTCAATTGGTTGTTGAGATATAAAATTTGAAAAAAGCCTTAACAAAAAAGGATTTTCAGGGATATTTCAAGGACCGTTCAAAATAAAAATCCAAAAAGTAATCTCCACAGTGTTTTTAGATGGCACCTATCGAAAAATCAACAAAATTTAAAAATTCCTTTCATGATGCCGCATGCCTTGGTTTAACCCGCCAGACCCTTTGCAGTCAAAGGTGTCAAGTCGTCGAGTGGGAAGTGCCATAGACATGTTTTTCCGCTCGGAAATTTTTTAAATAAATCAAAAATTTGAAATGAAAATAATTACTTAAAGTCACTAGGTCTGTTACTTTTTCATTCTCATCAACAATGGACTCAGTCTTATCAAAATTTGACCAAAAAAAAATTAGGAACTGTCATTATTTCTTGGAGCTTTCTCAATATAGAGCTGTTAAGCAAAGAGTATAGTACCTATTGATCATCAAATAACAAAGAACGAACGTACATATTTAATGTTAATGTTCCTCTATGTCTATTGTGGTACAGCGGATATAAATGGGTTAATCAAAAAATGCAAACTTATCCATTATTTTTTTTTTTTTTGCTCTTCCTTTCAGATTTTTCAAATGGCTTCAACAAACCTAAAATTCTACTATTTCTTGGCATTCGCAGCGGTATGCGTCATACTAGCATCGACGGCCAAAGGTGCACCGATGCCCAGGTAGTTGTATTTAAAACAGTTTAATTTCATTTCACAATCCGTAATCGCCTAAAACTTTTAATCGCTCCACTTAACCCGACAGAGTCTCTATCTCCCTCTATCTCGCACTCTCTCTCTCTCTCTCTCTCTGTCTCGTTTTCATGAGCACCGCGGTTCTTTCTGCGCAATTCGAGATTAATTTCAAATGAAATAACGATGCCCCGAGGCACAATTGATTCAAGGAACATTACGAGAATTTATGCCACTCGACCGAATTTGATAATTACAAATAAAATGTTGCTTTACGGTTGTTTTAAAACTTTTTGTCTTTATCGATACGCACATTGTCCTCATCTATGTGAACTGAACTCTGAAATGTATACAAACATAAATGCGTGCAATCATACATACGTGTATACAAACATAGATATTATACCCGACGGTAGAGTCAATAGATTTATTTATTTATTGTTCTTTTTTTTATGTGGACTTGAAGGGAGACTTGGGACTAAGTGTTTGTGCGTGTTGCTTCATTATATCCTCTTTTCCTTCTGCTTCAGGAAATAATACATTTGAAGATTTCATTTTTTTTTCACTACCAATCTATGGGGTAAAAAGGGATTTATTTTTCATTCGAAACATCGATGGGTAAAAGCACAAAAAGAGTTTAACGTCGGTTAAAAAATATACTATAGTATAATATAAAAAATATCTCTAATTTTTCTTTTATAGTTACACTAGTTTACAGTGGTTTTGTTGCCGCGATCTCGTTAGGAGTTCTGAATGGTTGAACCATTTGAAAGTTTATAAATTTAAAAAATCAATGGTGGTCCTATAAAAATTTAACAATATACTGTGCATAAGTATCCCTCCTCATTTAATATCACGTGGTAATAAACAAGAAGCCGAATTTTAAAACCTTTCTTACTCAATTCTCATACTTTGTAACCAGCACTGATGCTAGGCAGTATTTTGGTGACTGTTTTCTCTTGGAAATTTAGAAAAAACTCTTCATTTCTGTTTTCTTTTGGAAAGCGATCAGTGAAAATCCCTGATAAACATTTGAATTGGTTTTTGGTTAAAGGTAAAATCGAAAAACTCGTTCAAAACGGAAAAAACCCCTCGTTCTGGCATCCGTGCATAAAATAAAATTTTAGCATGACGCCTATAATTCTCATTTGGTTTGTAAAATGGGACACATAAGAGTCGCAGAATTTCTGAAGATTTTTCACTGGCTCAACAGAGCTGGGGTGCTATCAATAGTTTGATATAAGATAGTTTCGGTAGTCGATAGGTTCCATAATCGATATTTTTAATAATCGGTAAGTTAATTTATCGATTATTTTAATAATCGATTTTTCAATAATAGATTTTTTCAACAATCAGTAGGTTCGATAATCGATAGTCAAAATTATCGATAAGTTTAACGATCGATAGTTTAAATGATCGATATTTTCAACAATCGACATTTTCGATAATAGTTTCTAGAATCGATATTTTCGATTATCGATATTTTTGAAAATCGATAATTTTGATAATCGAAAGATGAACTTTCGAGTTGCTCTCGCCCTCATCTAAATAAAGTCATTTTTAGGAATCTCTCCAGATATTTGCAATGAAACGTCCATGCCAAATTTCATTGCTCTAGGGAGAACTCCTTCTATAATTTCCCAAGAAATGTATGGAAGTCAAGCACTCTATCCGTACGCGTGATTTGTTTTTTTCTACCATTTTCCTCACATTTCTACTTGATATTAGTACTGAGAGCATCTATGTATGTATATGCACTTACATTTTCCCAATTAGGGGCTATCCACTAATTACGTAAGATTTTTATTACTGCTTTCACGTTCGCGTCTTAAGTCGTTGCGCAGACAGTTCTATTATAAAAAGCGAGAGAGAAAGAGCAATTACAAATACTCATTTTAGCTGGGGATAAATTTAAAAGAGATTTTAGAAGACTTTGTGAATTGTCTCATACATATTAAGTAGGCATCTAACAATTTCCCTACGGACATCAGGTTAATCCAGCATTTTTTGAAAAAAAAAAAAAAACGATTAAAATGACATTTCTTCGGAGCGACTGAAAGATGATTGAAGAGCTTGACTCTTCATCTCTTTCTACCATTTTTTGTTTTCTTTTCTAGTTGATTTTGTACGTAGCTTAGCAGCCCTATTGGGAATAGCTTGGCTTACATACGAAATGCGTAAACAAAGTTCTTAATTAATGTAAATTTCTACTGTTTTTTTTTTTTGCTCCTCTCCTTCTTTCCACCTCTCCGTTGAGTAGCCAATCAAATCCGTATTACAATGATTTCGAAGAAGTCCCCGATGAGGTTTTGATGGAACTGATGACACGCTTCGGACAAACTATAATGCGCGCTCGCAACGATTTGGAAAAGTAAGTTCAAATGGCGAGAATAAAATTGGGGAAATTTCTTTTTTTGCCTCTCAGACCTATTCAGTTTTTTTTTTTTTTTTTTAATTAATATTTAATGCTCGGATTTTACTCTTCGCCTTCTTTACTTCTTGACAGTTCGAAGCGTACCGTGGACTTTGGCTTGGCACGCGGCTACTCGGGCACACAGGAAGCGAAGCATCGCATGGGCTTGGCTGCTGCCAATTTCCCCGGCGGTCCTGGCCGAAGGCGACGCTCAGAAACTGAGGTCTAAATTTCACATACAAAATGGCGGGAATCATTGAACCACATCGTTTTATTAGAGTTCGTTAAAAAAAAACAAAATAAGTACACTGAGAAAAAATTCATACTGATTTAAACAGCGAAGAACATTTTTTTTTTAAATCATATCTAATATGAGTGGGTTTCGTTTTTGTTATTTTTTTTGTTATGTTTTTTTTTTTTTTTTTTTTGCTAAGCCTGATGTATATATAAAATATCTGAAAAGCATAAAATGTCTTTAAGAACTTAAATACGTTCAATCGAACAATTCAAATAAACGAGATGTTACCTGTTGCTCCAAAAGATTTCATTCCAAATATGAATAATTGAATATTATACCTTTTTTTTCCTTAAAAAAAATTTTTTTTTAAATCTTTAAGTAGGTATGTATGATAGTCATAACCGCGCTCATACACGTACAACATGAGCGAACGTGAAATGAGTACAAGAAAAATAAAAATCTTGCACCTTAAATATGGCCTCTGAATGTCTTTATTGACACAGTCCATACGTAAATGTATTTGTTATTTTGTTTGTGCCCTCATTGTTAATAAATAACAGTGTCTTTAAATTGTTAAAAGAAGAAAAAAAAATAACTACTATTCCTCTCTTTCGATGTTATAAATGCATATGGTTATGTCTGTATGTGAGCCGTTAAAACTTTTTAAATCTAAAATGTCCACTTTTCAATTTGGAATTCTAAGCACAAATTTTAATTGAGCTAGCACAGCACATTGCACAACGCAAAACCAATGAAAAAAAAAGAAAATTCTCTGGAAAAAAATACGTTTAATTCTCTTTACATATGTACGTATATTGTATATGTATGGTATGTAGTATGTAGAGTAGCCGATAGGTGAACCTATATATATATATATGGGACAATTATCTTTGCTGTAGATAAAAAAAGGCATACTAACTGTGAGTTGTTGTTTTATTCAAAAGTTTATTGACAATGTCCTGTTCTTTTGCTGGCCTAAAAGGATGATAACGTATATACTGATAGCCTTGCTCCGTCAGTATTGTTTGTAAATATTCAATAATAATTTAAAAACAAAGGAAAAATAAATAAATAATCTATAAATCGTTGCAAAACGTTAGCGTGTTACCGTCAACAGTATCGATGTCTACATTACATTACTTATCAAATAATAAATGAACCTATATATAAACTAAAGAAACATTCAAAACAACAAGGTGTTTTATTGGAAGACAATATTTTACAGTTAACTGCATTGGATTATTCTAAAACAAATTTACGCCTGATCGGATTGCTTTTAGTCCATTGTAGAGGCCATCACTACTTTCGTAAGGAAAATGAAAGGACTCGAAGTCATCCATCAAAGCAAATGTCTTACAACTACCTGCTTTTATTGAGCCATAGTCTTGAATCCTTTATAGTCCTTGATCAACATTGAGGACAACAAATTTTAATGGGAGCTTCATCGAGATGAAACGGAAGCAGTGAAAAGGTATTCACAACCTTAATACATATAGGCAGTTCGAAATTACTTTGATTTCTATTGGAAGTCAAATTATTTTCCAATTTTTTTATTCAGATTCGATTTCTGGAGCATGCCTGATTGCTGTTGCTCACGCCTTAAAAAAAGATTTGCTTAAAATGAATACCTAATATCGCGGCTGGAAAAATTTCTCTTGGATATTGAAAAAAGTCCCTTCAAATATTTCTGTTTTCCTTTGGAAAGTGATCAGAAAAAATCCCTTGTAAACATTTGAAGTGATTTTTGGTCAAAGGTAAAATCGGAAAATCTCCCTCAAAACGGAAAAAACTCCTCGTTCTGGCATCAGTGCATAGAATAAAATTTTTAGCATGACGCCTATAATTCTCATTTGGTTTATAAAATGGGACACATAAGAGTCGCAGAATTTCTGAAGATTTTTCACTGGCCCAACAGAGCTGGGGATCTATCGATAGTTTGATATACGATAGTTTCGATAGTCGATAGGTTCCATAATCGATATTTTTAACAATCGATAGGTTAAGTTATCGATTATTTTAATAATCGATTATTTCAATCGTCGATTTTTCAATAATAGATTTTTTCAACAATCAGTAGGTTCAATAATCGATAGTTTCTTTGATCGATAGTTTCTTTAATCGATAGTCAAAATTATCGATAGGTTCAACGATCGATAGCTTAAATGATCGATATTTTTAACAATCGACATTGCCGATAATACTTTCTAAAATCGATATTTTCGATTATCGATAATTTTTAAAATTGATAATTATAATAATCGAAAGATGAATTTTCCAGCGGTTCTTGCCCTCATCTAAATAAAATTATTTTTAGGAATCTGTCCAGATATTTGCAATGAAACGTCCATGCCAAATTTCATTGCTCTAGGGCAACTCCTTCTATCATTTACCAAGAAATGTATGGAGGTTCAAGCAGCGTTAATCCAAATTTCTTTAAAACATTTAAAAGGGAGCTATCCTTGGTGTCTTAAATAGGTTTTTCTACTTAATCTAAGAGTTCCCAAAAAAATTTTCGAAAGAACCACCCAACCCCTAAACAGAAAACGGGTTTTTCTAAAATCCACAATTTTGAACCTAGGGGGGACACAAAATTCGGAATTTAGCTTATTTTGTCCCAAATTGGGGAAAAGTTCAATTCCGAAGTGGCCTACGGCCTACTTTTTGTCTAGAAAAGACCTCTGTCTTAATTCGTGCGTATGGAACCAAGTTCAGATAACATGCATGCCAAATCAAACAACCATAGCGAATACACAAGTTTACAAGCTTTTTCAGTTCGCGCTTAACTGCCTCTTCGTTGAATATCATAAAGGTCCCTTAAGGGCTTGAAAAAGTTAGGCGTGGCAGCTTCCGACTTAAATTTTTCAAATCTGGGGCAACAAAAGAAGCTAAATTCCAATTGTGATCCCGTAGGTTCAAATTTGTGGATTTTTGAAAAACCCGTTTTCTGTTTGAGGGGGTTGGGTGGTCGATTTCGAAAATTTTTTGGGAATCTCTTAGACTAGAGATTAGAAGCAACTGCCAAATTTCAAACCCTTGGTATTCCTTTATTGTTTACCAGAAATGTATGGATTAACGCTTGAACTCCATACATTTCTTTAAACATAGAAGAGTTACCCTAGGTCTTGAAATTTCGGCATTGGAGCTTCTATCTCTAAATCAAGGAGTTCCCAAAAAATTTTCGAAATCGAACCACCCCAACCCCCTCAAACAGAAAACGGGTTTTTCTAAAATCCACAATTTTGAACCCACGGGACCCACATTCGGAATTTAGCTAATGTTGTGCCCCAAAGTCGGAAAAGTTCAACTTCGTCACTCTGCCACGCCTACTTTTTGTGCTACGCCCACTCAAAGACCTCTGTCACTAATTCGTGACGTATGAACCAAGTTCAGATAACATGCATAGCTAAGACTCAAACAACTATCATAGCGAATACACAAGCTTTTGACAAGCTTTTTCACGTTCGCTCTTAAGTCTGCTCTTACGTCACGAATATCTGATAAAGGTCTTTAAGAGGGCGTAGCACAAAAAGTAGGCGTGGCAGCGTTACGAACTTGAACTTTTCCAACTCTGGGGCACAAAAGTAAGCTAAATTCCGAATGTGAGTCCCGTGGGTTCAAAATTGTGGATTTTAGAAAAACCCGTTTTCTGTTTGAGGGGGTTGGGGTGGTTCGATTTCGAAAATTTTTTGGGAATCTCTTAGATCTAGAGATAGAAGCATCCATGCCAAATTTCAAGACCCTAGGGTAACTCCTTCTATGATTTACCAAGAAATGTATGGAGGTTAAGCGCTTGAACTCCATACATTTCTTGGTAAATCATAGAAGGAGTTACCCTAGGGTCTTGAAATTTGGCATGGATGCTTCTATCTCTAGATCTAAGAGATTCCCAAAAAATTTTCGAAATCGAACCACCCCAACCCCCTCAAACAGAAAACGGGTTTTTCTAAAATCCACAATTTTGAACCCACGGGACCCACATTCGGAATTTAGCTTAATGTTGTGCCCCAAAGTCGGAAAAGTTCAACTTCGTCACTCTGCCACGCCTACTTTTTGTGCTACGCCCACTCAAAGACCTCTGTCACTAATTCGTGACGTATGAACCAAGTTCAGATAACATGCATAGCTAAGACTCAAACAACTATCATAGCGAATACACAAGCTTTTGACAAGCTTTTTCACGTTCGCGTCTTAAGTCTGCTCTTACGTCACGAATATCTGATAAAGGTCTTTAAGAGGGCGTAGCACAAAAAGTAGGCGTGGCAGCGTTACGAACTTGAACTTTTCCAACTCTGGGGCACAAAAGTAAGCTAAATTCCGAATGTGAGTCCCGTAGGTTCAAAATTGTGGATTTTAGAAAAACCCGTTTTCTGTTTGAGGGGGTTGGGGTGGTTCGATTTCGAAAATTTTTTGGGAATCTCTTAGATCTAGAGATAGAAGCATCCATGCCAAATTTCAAGACCCTAGGATAGCTCCTTCTATGATTTACCAAGAAATGTATGGAGGTTAAGCGCTTGAACTCCATACATTTCTTGGTAAATCATAGAAGGAGTTACCCTAGGGTCTTGAATTTGGCATGGATGCTTCTATCTCTAGATCTAAGAGATTCCCAAAAAATTTTCGAAATCGAACCACCCCAACCCCCTCAAACAGAAACGGGTTTTTCTAAAATCCACAATTTTGAACCCACGGGACCCACATTCGGAATTTAGCTTAATGTTGTGCCCCAAAGTCGGAAAAGTTCAACTTCGTCACTCTGCCACGCCTACTTTTTGTGCTACGCCCACTCAAAGACCTCTGTCACTAATTCGTGACGTATGAACCAAGTTCAGATAACATGCATAGCTAAGACTCAAACAACTATCATAGCGAATACACAAGCTTTTGACAAGCTTTTTCACGTTCGCGTCTTAAGTCTGCTCTTACGTCACGAATATCTGATAAAGGTCTTTAAGAGGGCGTAGCACAAAAAGTAGGCGTGGCAGCGTTACGAACTTGAACTTTTCCAACTCTGGGGCACAAAAGTAAGCTAAATTCCGAATGTGAGTCCCGTGGGTTCAAAATTGTGGATTTTAGAAAAACCCGTTTTCTGTTTGAGGGGGTTGGGGTGGTTCGATTTCGAAAATTTTTTGGGAATCTCTTAGATCTAGAGATAGAAGCATCCATGCCAAATTTCAAGACCCTAGGGTAACTCCTTCTATGATTTACCAAGAAATGTATGGAGGTTAAGCGCTTGAACTCCATACATTTCTTGGTAAATCATAGAAGGAGTTACCCTAGGGTCTTGAAATTTGGCATGGATGCTTCTATCTCTAGATCTAAGAGATTCCCAAAAAATTTTCGAAATCGAACCACCCCAACCCCCTCAAACAGAAAACGGGTTTTTCTAAAATCCACAATTTTGAACCCACGGGACCCACATTCGGAATTTAGCTTAATGTTGTGCCCCAAAGTTCGGAAAAGTTCAACTTCGTCACTCTGCCACGCCTACTTTTTGTGCTACGCCCACTCAAAGACCTCTGTCACTATTCGTGACGTATGAACCAAGTTCAGATAACATGCATAGCTAAGTCAAAAACTTTCATAGCGATACACAAGCTTTTTGAGTCTTAGTTGCATGTTAGTCTTAAGTTGCTCTTACGTCACGAATTATCTGATAAAGGTCTTTAAGAGGGCGTAGCACAAAAAGTAGGCGTGGCAGCGTTACGAACTTGAACTTTTCCAACTCTGGGGCACAAAAGTAAGCTAAATTCCGAATGTGAGTCCCGTGGGTTCAAAATTGTGGATTTTAGAAAAACCCGTTTTCTGTTTGAGGGGGTTGGGGTGGTTCGATTTCGAAAATTTTTTGGGAATCTCTTAGATCTAGAGATAGAAGCATCCATGCCAAATTTCAAGACCCTAGGGTAACTCCTTCTATGATTTACCAAGAAATGTATGGAGGTTAAGCGCTTGAACTCCATACATTTCTTGGTAAATCATAGAAGGAGTTACCCTAGGGTCTTGAAATTGGCATGGATGCTTCTATCTCTAGATCTAAGAGATTCCCAAAAAATTTTCGAAATCGAACCACCCCAACCCCCTCAAACAGAAAACGGGTTTTTCTAAAATCCACAATTTTGAACCCACGGACCCACATTCGGAATTTAGCTTAATGTTGTGCCCCAAAGTCGGAAAAGTTCAACTTCGTCACTCTGCCACGCCTACTTTTTGTGCTACGCCCACTCAAAGACCTCTGTCACTAATTCGTGACGTATGAACCAAGTTCAGATAACATGCATAGCTAAGACTCAAACAACTATCATAGCGAATACACAAGCTTTTGACAAAGCCTTTTTCACGTTTCGGTCTTAAGTCTGCTCCTTACGTCCACGAATATCTGATAAAGGTCTTTAAGAGGGCGTAGCACAAAAAGTAGGCGTGGCAGCGTTACGAACTTGAACTTTTCCAACTCTGGGGCACAAAAGTAAGCTAAATTCCGAATGTGAGTCCCGTGGTTCAAAATTGTGGATTTTAGAAAACCCGTTTTCTGTTTGAGGGGTTGGGGTGGTTCGATTTCGAAAATTTTTTGGGATCTCTTAGATCTAGAGATAGAAGCATCCATGCCAAATTTCAAGACCCTAGGATAACTCCTTCTATGATTTACCAAGAAATGTATGGAGGTTAAGCGCTTGAACTCCATACATTTCTTGGTAAATCATAGAAGGAGTTACCCTAGGGTCTTGAAATTCGGCATGGATGCTTCTATCTCTAGATCTAAGAGATTCCCAAAAAATTTTCGAAATCGAACCACCCCAACCCCCTCAAACAGAAAACGGGTTTTTCTAAAATCCACAATTTTGAACCCACGAGACCCACATTCGGAATTTAGCTTAATGTTGTGCCCCAAAGTCGGAAAAGTTCAACTTCGTCACTCTGCCACGCCTACTTTTTGTGCTACGCCCACTCAAAGACCTCTGTCACTAATTCGTGACGTATGAACCAAGTTCAGATAACATGCATAGCTAAGACTCAAACAACTATCATAGCGAATACACAAGCTTTTGACAAGCTTTTTCACGTTCGCGTCTTAAGTCTGCTCTTACGTCACGAATATCTGATAAAGGTCTTTAAGAGGGCGTAGCACAAAAAGTAGGCGTGGCAGCGTTACGAACTTGAACTTTTCCAACTCTGGGGCACAAAAGTAAGCTAAATTCCGAATGTGAGTCCCGTAGGTTCAAAATTGTGGATTTTAGAAAAACCCGTTTTCTGTTTGAGGGGGTTGGGGTGGTTCGATTTCGAAAATTTTTTGGGAATCTCTTAGATCTAGAGATAGAAGCATCCATGCCAAATTTCAAGACCCTAGGATAGCTCCTTCTATGATTTACCAAGAAATGTATGGAGGTTAAGCGCTTGAACTCCATACATTTCTTGGTAAATCATAGAAGGAGTTACCCTAGGGTCTTGAAATTTGGCATGGATGCTTCTATCTCTAGATCTAAGAGATTCCCAAAAATTTTCGAAATCGAACCACCCCAACCCCCTCAAACAGAAAACGGGTTTTTCTAAAATCCACAATTTTGAACCCACGGGACCCACATTCGGAATTTAGCTTAATGTTGTGCCCAAAGTCGGAAAAGTTCAACTTCGTCACTCTGCCACGCCTACTTTTTGTGCTACGCCCACTCAAAGACCTCTGTCACTAATTCGTGACGTATGAACCAAGTTCAGATAACATGCATAGCTAAGACTCAAACAACTATCATAGCGAATACACAAGCTTTTGACAAGCTTTTTCACGTTCGCGTCTTAAGTCTGCTCTTACGTCACGAATATCTGATAAAGGTCTTTAAGAGGGCGTAGCACAAAAAGTAGGCGTGGCAGCGTTACGAACTTGAACTTTTCCAACTCTGGGGCACAAAAGTAAGCTAAATTCCGAATGTGGGTCCCGTGGGTTCAAAATTGTGGATTTTAGAAAAACCCGTTTTCTGTTTGAGGGGGTTGGGGTGGTTCGATTTCGAAAATTTTTTGGGAATCTCTTAGATCTAGAGATAGAAACGTCCATGCGAAATTTCAAAGCCCTAGGGCAACTCCTTCTATGATTTACCAAGAAATGTATGGAGGTTAAGCACCTTTTGAGAGTGAAAACACGTTTGAGAGGGCGTAGCACAAAAAGTAGGCGTGGCAGCGCTACGAAGTTAAACTTTTCCAACTTTGGGGCACATGAGTAAGCAATGTTCCGAATTTGAGGATCGTGGGTTCAAAATTGTGGATTTTGGCAAAACCCGCACAAAAATTTGGTGTCTTGACTAAATTAGTTTGTGTATGAACTGTCACTAAAACAAAATTTGTGTCTTAGCTCCGAAGTGCTTGACTTCCATACATTTTTGGGAAATCATAGAAGGAGTTGCCCTAGGGCTTTGAAATTTGGCATGGACGTTATCTTTAATCGATTGTCAAAATTATCGATAGGTTCAACAATCGATATTTTCAGTCTTTCACTTATGCCAAGTGATTCTCATTAATTCATTTCGCAAGCATTTTCTACTCTTAATTAATATGCGACCACGCGCATATTTTTTCAGTGTTGGACTCTGTCGAAAAAAAGAAAAAAAAAATCCTAAAAAAAATATCTCTACCGAATAAGTACTAATTAAGCCCCATTATTGCTTTGTGGCTAATAATTGCTCTCGATTCCCATTTAGTCCCTGAACAGGCGAGCTTCCCAATGCCAATGCTTCTCAGATAACGACTCCTAGTAGAACAATACGATTTGGTTCAGCTGGAAATTATCCTCTCTATGACCTTTTCTTAAATTAAATGAATGCTCAGTTCGATGTGAGAGTTGGAGTGGGATGTAATAATGATGGATTCAGTAATTCCAATTAGCCCCGTTGACCCAGAACACTTCCCATCGTGCATTCTACAGTTTAACTCCTATCGGCCAAATGTGAATAATGAAATCAAACTTTAAAATATACATATTCTTTATTTATTATTTACTTTTTAAAGTTACACTTACACAAAGTTTTATGGAAAACTAAGTAAGTTTACCTCGCATTATGAATTTTGCAGTTTACTGGCATTTCACAAATGCAGCTTAACCTTTTAAGAATTGTTGCCTTTGTGATGCGCAGTACACCCTTCAGTGTCCTGGGGATTGCAAAACGTGCCAACAATTCAAATTGATTTTGTTAAGAACTTCACACATGGAATCCTTCAACTTAAGTTTAACTTATAAATACACTAACGAAATACTTATGCTCTGGAAGAAATTTGTAAAAAAAAAAAAATAGAAAAAATCGTGGCACTCGATGGGGCGTATATTAAATACTTAATTGAAAACTAATACAACGCAAAAGAGGACAAACTCATTGCGGTTTTGAATAGCCTAAAATACTGGCCTCCGAAATGGCGCAGCGAATAAAAGAAAAAAAAATAATAAAAAATACAAATTAAACTGGAAGAACCTATTTACAGTCTCAGAATAAAATTACGCATAGTTTGGTGAATTTATACGTAAAATTATGTTGCCAATGAGCAATCAATCATATGCACGGAAATCATTGGAATGCGTTGTTGTGGTCAATGTGGCCCTTAAATGCCAATTTTAAATATTGACTGCGGCGCTTGTTGTTGCTGTCACTTGGTTTTTATTGGTATTATTGCAGTTGTTGTTGTGGTTGTTGCTGTTGTTGTTATTATTGTTGCCGCTGATGGTGCTGGTTGTGGTGTTTTTGGGGTTAACATTGATTGCATTGTTGGATTTATTATTGGTGACGGTATTCTTGCACGTATTGGTGCTGCCTCTCACAAGCTCCATATACTGAAAGGGCACATGATACGTTTGTCCTTTATGCTCGACGAGCAGATGCCCACGGCATGATGGTGATGCACCCACAACGCTCACTGTTTCACCTTTTTTCAACTGTTGCTCTGCTGTTGACGTTGGATTAGTGACCGAATCTTCGGGGAAATTCATTTTCATGATGCGACTTTGCGGGTAGCCAAGCTTCGAGCTACCCGAGATTATATACGAACGTGAAGGTGGCACAGGCGGTGGACGTTCCTGTTTGTACGAATAGAAAAAAAAAAAAATTATATAAAAGAGAAAGAGAGAAAAAAACCGTTTAGCAGAGTGGAGAATAGAATTTGGCTGTGCTTCAAAAATTTTAGATTTTTCAAAAGGAATAAGAAGAAAGGAAAAAAAGCATAGAGAGAGAGAGAGAGAGAGAGAGAGAGAGAAACGGAATTGGCAATTCGAACACAAATAAAAGAGAACTAGAAATCCAGTTAAGTGACTGGACTTTCGTTTCATGTTCTTGTCATGTTCATCGTGTTTGGATGGATTCGGGCAAGTGGACAAGTGATTAAATTGCCGTCAAGAAGAGCTCGTGCCTCGGGGTATCGAATTAAAGTGAGACTTTGGCTTATAATTTATCATGTTTAGAAAATCGAAAGGGAAAAGATGGTCGACAGTTTTCTAAGTGAATCAAATTTTCAAGGTGAATTTATTTTCTTAGATTCCATGAGATTCGGAAACGGAAAAATGATCTTATAGGTGCACTATTTATTGGTATATCGCTGTTAGCCATCAATGGCACATTAGTCTTTAACTAATTTGGTTGGAAAATTCCACGTGGTTTCTATTAAGCATATTTGAGATGTTTAACATTTTAATATCCACCATTTTAAAGTTTTAAATTTTAAAATTATTGATGGTCCTACAATAAAAACTTGAAATTTATTAAACTATTGTAGAAAAGTATCCTTCCTCAATTTATATCTGCATAATTTGTAACCATAGTATACGCAGTTTAGTATGACGCCTACAATTCTCATTTGCTTTGAAAAGTGGGACACATAAAAGTCACAGAATTTCTGAAGATTTTTCACAACGTGAAGCGGAAAGAAGGTGTGCAAGTTTGTCTTATTTATCGGTTGTATCTCGTTAAAGCAGTGATGCCAGATTTTATCGATAAAAAACCCTCATATATTGGAAAAAAACCCATTTTTCCCCATTTTCAAAAAATAAAAACCCACGAAAAAACCCAGAATGATTTTTTGAAAATATGGGCGTACCGATTTCAAAATTGAACATTGGATTTAAACGAAATATTTTAATATTTTAATATTTTAATAAAAGTATCAAGAAAATAACAAAAAAAATTAAAGTAACTTAAAATTGTAGTAGTAAATATACCTTAAATGTAGTGCATAAATTTCGATTTGAAATTACCCATACTTTTCCCCATGTCACGTTTTTTGAGTGAAAAAACCCACAATATGGGGAAAAACCCACAATCTGGCATCACTGCGATAAAGCTTCAGATCTATCGATAATTCAAACAATCGATCATTGAAATAATCGATAATTCAAATAATCGGTAATTCAATGAATTGATAATTTCAATAATTAATCATTTGAATAATCGATAATTCAAATAATCGATAATTCAAATAATCGATAACTCAATATTTGGTTCAAATAATCTGATCATTAAAATTATCGATAATTTTAATAATCGTTAGTTAAAATCTTCGATAAATTCAAAAATTTTTGATTCAAATTATCGATAGTACCGATAATGAAAACAATCGATAGTTTCACTAATTGGCATTTCAAATAATCGATAATTTAAGTAATCTATAAATTCAATAATCGATAGTTCAAATTATCGATTATTCAAATTATCGATTATTCAAATAAGTTCGTCAAAGAAAGTTTCGACTGTAAAAAAACGCTTCCATAAAGAACTTTTTAAATATGGTTTCCGTGGTATTGAGGTCTTCTGAGAAATTCCGAAAAGCAAAAATGATCTTATAGGTACACTATTTATTGGTATATCGCTGTTAGCCATCAATGGCACATTAGTCTTTATTGGTGTATTTCAATTGTTTATGTGAGAATACCGAGACCAACTCCCTAACGCTGACTATTTTTCTTTTTTTCAAAGCAGCTTTTGAGCTTCGTTAATACCCAGAGCTCGGATTTTGTTGACTTTTATAAATTTAAAGCATACTTTATGGGGCAAAAATTTTTCTTACCAACATTTTGCGAATAAGTTAACCGATAATTGAACTTCAAACCGCTTTTCGAACTTCAAAAAAATTCATATTGAAGTTAAAAATCGATTTAACGTGAGTTGAACAAAATTTTTACTCCATGAAGTATGCTTCAGATTTATAAAAGTCAACAAAATCCGAGCCCTGTTAATACCATTGCCAGGACTTTATGAGAAGTAATTTTGAAAAGGCTTTTTTGCTTGGCAGTTTTTTCAATCAGCATTGGTTGAAAAATTTCTAGCATATTTACAGGGTAATTTAATATTTTTTCTTCCGATTTTAGACAAAAAAAATTTCAACTTTGCACTGGCAACACGGTATCAAGTAGAACGCGGATGCAGTTAGTGTATGGAAAGAAGATGTTGAGCTATATTTTTTCCTTCATTACACTAAAAAAATATTCCAAAAATGTATAACGGTTGAGGAGCTATGGTTCCAGAAATGTGAAATAGAGGTAAAAATTTTTATTTTTTTTTGAGATTTTTGCTGTTTTTAGCTACTAGATGATTTTTTTCGGCTCAGTTATGAGGACAGTTATTTTTTCCGGTTCTCAGGCTGAAACTTTGTCATAGACAGGAAAATGAAATATTAAACGGTTAACGAGATATAGCGATAAGTAAATGCGCAACTTAATTTCGGCCACACTATTCGAGATCGTTTTAAAGTTGTTCTGTAGCCGATCTAGCAAAACCAAATATAGGAAGTGGCTACATTTACTAAGTCCTTTCAGGAAGTGCAGTGAAAGAGTTTCAAATAGTCTGAAATCGATTGAGAAATCATAAAAATCACATCCCACGGAAGCCTAAGCAAAATCAACTTGAAATTTCAATTAAGAATTTTCGATTTAAAAACAAATGCTCTTTCGAAAGAATTCAATTTTTTGGTCTCATGAGAAATAATCCACTCCAATCAAACGTTTGTCTAATATGATTACTTAAGAAGCACCGAGCGCGAACGAATTGTAGGCAACTCAGTAGGAATCAAAGAACGAAAAGGCTTTTTATTTACCGTAGTTTGAATTCATTCATCCACAAAAGAACGCTTTTCCACTACACTTAGCGATTCAATATTTTTCTCTCATCTTTTTTTTTTTCTTCACAGAATTTCTAATCTTAAGACCCATACTCACCAAATCCAGTCCAAAGAGGCTGCATGTCTGTTGAATTATCTTGGAATCGCATTTCTCAGTGGGATCAGGTGGTGGTGTGCCCGCAATTGGTTGTGGTCTTGGCCTGGTCACTGTGTTCAGATTTGTGGTTTTCGATGATAACGAACGTGGCACTGAAATGGAAAAAAAGAGAGACAACAAAAAATAAATAAAATATTAAAAGTGCAAAAAAAAAAAAAAAAAATGAGCGGGGGAAAAAACGAACTGGTAAAAGAAAATGGAAAAGCCAGAAATTGAAGAAAATTGCAATTTTATTTCTCATGCATGTGGGTTGAGTTTATTTTTCTATTTTCCTGGTTTCTCGACTAATGTCGTCAATGAAGGCTGAAAGCCACGAGTCAGCGCGATGCGATGCGGCAGAATCGAGTCGAGTCGAGTCATCTGTGGACGTAGAGTATGGCTTTCGAAGCTCTTACGTAAACACACAATGGATAAACCCTTGTTCAATGACTTTAATGCGTTATTATTGGACTCTATTATGGGTCAGTATTTCCTGCTATAAGAGTTTTCGGATGACGGGGATTTCTTTTTAAACGTTTGTGGCTTAAAGCTTTTATTGAGCTTTGAAGCAGATAATGAAAATAATTATTTAATTAAAAAATTATGCGCCTTTGGGGAGTTTTTTGTTTTATTTTCATATCAAAAAGTGACACAAATCCTGGATTTTTTTTCTTATGAGATCTCAATACACTTTTCGTATGGCTTTTGGGCTTCTAAGAACGAAGTTGAAAATGCATAATCTGATTTGAATAAGCTTTTCCTTAAATTTAAGAAATTTAACCCATCTACGACTTGTTTCGATACTTTAAAGATCGGTTAAGATCATAAGATTCTGGATACGTTAAAACCTTAAAAATATATTTCTATATTAGGCATCTATAAAATCGAAAATTTTCTTCTATTTTTTTAATTCAAATTTGGTTTTTACCAAACAAAATATGCTGGTGAACTATCGATAGTCTCGATAGTCTGAAATATCGATAGTACTATCGGAAGATATATTTTAAAATTTCAACTAATTTGGTTGGAAAATTCCACGTGGTTTCTATCAAGCATGTTTTAGCTGTTTAACATTTAAATATCCACCATTTTAAAGTTTTAAATTTTAAAATTATTGATGGTCCTATAATAAAAACTTTAAATTTATTGAACTATTGTGCAAAAGTATCCTTCCTCAATTTATATCTGCATAATTTGTAACCTTAGTATACGCAGTTTAGCATGACGCCTACAATTCTCATTTGCTTTAAAAAGTGGGACACATAAGAGTCGCAGAATTTCTGAAGATTTTTCACGACGTGAAGCGGCAGAAGGAGTGCAAGTTTGACTTATTTATCGGTTGTATCTCGTTAAAGCTTCAGATCTATCGATAATTCAAACAATCGATCATTGAGATAATCGATAATTCAAATAATCGGTAGTTCAATTAATCGATAATTTCAATAATCGATCATTTGAATAATCAATAGTTCAAATAATTGATAATTCAAATAATCGATAATTCAAATAATCGATAATTTCAATAATTTTTGTTCAAATAATCGATAATTAAAGTTATCGATAATTTTAAAAATCGTTAGTTAAAATCATCGATAATTTCAATAATTGTTGGTTAAAATTATCGATAGTTCAAAGAACCGATAATTCAAACAATCGATAGTTTCACCAATCGGCATTTAAAATAATCGATAATTAAATAATCGATAATTTCAATAATCGATTTTTCAAATGATCGATTATTCAAATAAGTTCGTCATAAAAAGTTTCGATTGTAAAAAAAACCGCTTCCATAAAGAATTTTTAAAATATTGTTTGTTTCCGTGTTTAAAAGGCCAAAATCGATGGGGGAAGTGCATTGAGATCTTTCGAGAAATTCAAAAGTAATTATGTGGAAACTACATAGTGCGTTAGATTGGTGGCATTCAACATACCTGACGTTGTATTAATTACGCTATTGCCGATGTGCTTGGATATTTTCGTGCTTGTCGTTGTATGCGCTGCACTGCCTGCGATATGATTGCGTAGGCGCTTATTACCATTGACCTTTCTGCGCCAATGCCAGCCGCGCCATGTGGCTTGAATTAATGTCGCACTCTTATTACGTATTTCCGTGCGCAGGCATTCCAAATGTTGCCGTATGCCTTCGCTTAGGAAAACATGACGCTTCCCAGGCGCCCATGCCAACGTCACCGAGCCATCGACGATAGGTGGATTCTCCATAGCGCATTGCAGAATGAGGTTACAGTCCTCGATCGCTTTGTCTTCGATGCGTCGCAATAGACGCGATGGAGCCAACATGCGATAACGTCCATTAAATTGCTTGAAACGCATACGATGCGGAAAGCCCGATGCCATCAGATTGACCGTCTCGAGGACCTGCAATGCACGGATCTGTTTCACAACGACGGACCGCTCAAAGCCGGAATTCTCCATCGCATTGCTACGTATGCAGCGGACAAAATGTGGCCTGGCATGGACGAGTGTACGCAACAAATTATCGAGCCGCGTATGAAAGTCTTGCGTCAGCGTCGACACTGGCTCATCGCCGTTCAAAAGATCCGTATGCGAAGTGGGCGATATACGAAAGCTGAGACCGCGTGGCACATTCTGCAGAGCGTACAGTGCCTTCAATTCCGATCCGAAGAGATGAGTGGCAAAGCCAAAATTGCACGTGTGCTTATAGAAGACCGCAACGAGGTCATCGGGCACGACATCGCGATTCGTATCGAGAAAATCGGTAGCATCGTATTCCACTCGACCGGCAAAATGTCGTATCGCAAACATGCGCCGATCAAGAGGATCGGTTGTCGTTTGTTGCTTCGCCTCCAGGCGTGTTGAATTGCGATGTTGCACTTTTATTTTCGTCACATAGCTTTCGGCAGTGCCGCGCACGGAGCATTCAGCATCTAGCATACTAAGAAGTCCTGTGCGCAGTGATGAAATCAAATCGATGCATGGCACATTGTCGACATAGTCCACTTCCGTATCACAGGCGATGCCTTCATCACGACACGATTCGACGGAGGACTTAAAAATGTGTGTATTATAGAAATGCTGCATTGTCTCCGCGCACAAATTGATGCACAAGTGTTCCAATTGGGCGTGCGGTGAGGGCTCCTCGAAACCAAACATATCCAGAATGCCAATGAAACCGTCCGTGGCATGACGTACGGCATTATTTAGTGCGGCCATCGATTTCGAACCGGAATTGCCGCCAATCGTTGAGGCGTGCTGCGATGCGACGTCCGCTTGATTGTGCACCGATTCATTGGAGTCTGAGCTGAGTGTGCCCAACGTTGAGCCGAGACGCTTAAGACTATTCGCACGGCGCACTATTGTCGCCACGGTGCGACAGTAAAGCGCCTTGGCCAAGCAATCCCGCGTCATATTCGACATGTTTGCGTCGCAGACCGACTTGATCAGTTGGCCTCGCGCATTATGGGTCCGTGTTGTTAGACCGCGAAACAATGCGGCCGGCGGCACACCCAAGAGGCTGGCAACTGAATTCAATTCCATTTCACCTTTCACATCCACCTCCAGGCCCTGCGAATGAGAAATTTCGTTAAAGCATTGAGCTTAAACAATTTTAAACCAAACGAAAAAATAATTTTTCGGTACTTTGTGGGCCAAAAATCATAAATCGAACATCTTCGAGCTATTTTAGTCTAAAAAAAAAAATACACATAAAAAAATTAAGGCTTTCTTCTTCGTCACTCAGTAGACATTTGCAAATTTTCTTCATGAAATTCAGACGTAAATTACCCAATGTAACCATCATCGTGATAGAAAAACGCCACTTCATAAAAAGATCGAATATACCACCACGAGGATCGAACCCGCACCATCTGACGTGAGAGGCAAAATCTCTTCCCTTGCACTGACGTGCGCAATCCCAATTGTTTGCTTAAAATATAATAAATTCGATATAATCGGGATTATTTGTGATGAATGAAATTGAAGTTCTTCAAAAACGAATTAAACAAATAATCCCGATTATTTTTAGACTAAATTTTTTTATTTTTTGATTATTTCTACTTTTTTTAAATATTTTATTACATATTTGGATTATTATTGGCTTTAAAATATTTCCGATTATTTGCTGCAGATGGCGTACGGTGCTGAAATTCGAAAAAATCAAATACACAAACCAATAGCCAACAGCAAAGCAAAGGAATGCAACAATTTTTTCGGCTCCTAATGCTGAAGCTTAATTATAACGAGCTCGAGCTGTATAAATCTCAGTTATAGGGAGCCCCGAGCTGAATCTAGGTTATAGCGCTACAGTTTTTCTTAATTCGAATCCCAGAGTACATTTTGCTGTTAGCTTAGAATACCAAACTCCAATTTATACATAGATATGGGCCAAAAAGTGATCAAACAAACTTTCAAAACAATTTTTGCGTGAAGGCGTACCGATAACTCAGAAAACTAATGATGCAGTTCGATTCGTCGTACGCGAAATAGAGGAAACTGCTAAATTCGCTCTTTTTTTTTTTTTTGACTACCACAGTGTAATAAATATGATTGAATATTTCTTCATTTACCTGACCGTCGATGAATTGTACGTTTCCCAATAAAAGCACCGCTGAGAGAACTCTGACCACATCCAAAAAGGGAATACCCAAAATACCAAGACAGGTTTTCCACGCCTGAAAACGCGTAGCATCTTCTCGTTCATTCTGACTTATATCGCCCGATTGCAAATATCTCAAATTAGCTGGAGAATATCCTTCCAGATTCAATTTGATGCGCTCCTCTCGACTGAGGCCGGCAAGCATTTGATAGAAAATATGATAGTTCTTCTCCCTGGGCAACGGGTGTATGACACGTGTTTGATCCAGAAAATAGCAATGGATTTTCGTACGATATAATGCACTATCGGTCACTTGTACTTCGATGAACTGACCGATACGACTCGACTCGGAGTTGGTTGTGGTCTTCGCCGAGCCCAGCGAACGTAGGACTGTGAATGCAGCAGCCAAATGCTTAAAAGCATCAGTTTCGGGACCACCGCCAGCAACGGCAAAAAGTTGACGTAACAAAAGCATCGAACAGTGCGTCTTCCCGGATCCAGATGTCCCGGACAGAATGATTGCTTGTGGATAGCCAGTCTCGGCCTGTTGGCGAACGGCTTCTTGCACGACCTTATGCAGCTGTGGCGCCAACGGCAATGTACGGGTCGATGACAATGTCAACGGATTACCAACATCCAGATATGGATTGATCGATAATAAAATCGGACCAACATTTGTCTGGAAAAGGAGGCAATATAGAACAATAATAAAAGTCGCCAATATGGAACCGATCGGAAGTGGTCGAACTTACAAAGTAACGTTGTTGATTGAAACGTGCATGCAGTGTACGCATAACGGAATGCTCTGTAAGTGGTCCCGGCAGATGTATTAAGTCTTCAATCTCATATGGCTGCTTAGAGCCGTGCGCGTGGCCGTGGGCGTGGCCGTGGACGTTAGCGTGTCCAACATGACTGGCAGCACGTGTACCACCATTCCGTAATGGGAGCGTATGCGAATTAACATTTGGATACGATAATTTTTGCACATTGACGGCATTGCAAGGATTCGTTAGCTTCTGTGCGGGGAAAGGTAGCGGCGCATGCGCATTCGCATTCGCATTGTACTGCTGATTATAGTGATGATGATGATGATGATGGTGATGGGTTCCATTTGTTGTATGACGCATGGGCAATGTGTTCGAATTGATCGTTGGTAAAATGTGCGTAGGATCAGATTCCATATAGACATGTGACGTACTGTGTGCTGTAAATGCATGGAAGCATTCATTGAAATGAGACAATCCATAAAAAAAACAGTTCCCTCTACTCACCACTTTGCTTCTCATCAATCGGTAAAGGATGCGGTATGGAGGTATTACGAGCTGAGACAACTCGCATTTCCGGCAATGAATTGTGCGGCAAGGTTTGACTGAAATTGTGCGAATTCTGGAAATGAAAAAAAAAAGGAAAAAAAAAATATAGAAAAAATCACTGAAATAATTTTGCATCCGAAGAGGCTACCTTATGGCCTATTGTATGATTCGTTGCATGCGAATTGATAAGATTGTTCGCTGACGTTAGATTAGACGTATTGTTGTTGCTGTTGTTGTTGTTGTTTGCTATTGTTATTGTTATTGTGGTTGCTTAATGTGGGAATTATTGTTGCGTGTTGTTGATGCTGCTTGTGTTGGAGTGTGGCATTTCCATTCGTATTTGTTGCTGAAGATGCAATGTTATTGTTGCTTTGTTGTTGTTTTGTTGCTGGTATTGTTGCTATTGCTATTGTGGATATGAAGATTGGGGCTTGATGCATTCAGATTGTGCCCCGTTGCAATGGGACCGCGCTGTGTTGTATTAGTTGTAGTTCCATTGGTGCTAACATTGCCATTGGTTCCCACGTTCTGTCCCTGACCGACATGGAAGCAATTGCGCAATATGACTAACTCCGAACTGAGACTTTTAAGACGTTTCTCCAAGTGGACAGCTTCATTGGATGTTGGGGCATCTGTAATGGAGCGGGGAAAAGGGTTAATCTTAATGAATTCATTTTGTAGAATTATCTCAAATCATTTTCCTCAAAGGGATCTAGTTTTGAGCAGCGAATGAGATTGACCTTTTCGGGCTGGTGCCAGATTACATCAGTGGACCATATACAGTGTACTCTCTCTTAAGTGGACCACCTACGAGACCGAAAAATGTGTCCGCTTAAGAGGGAAATATTTGAGAAGCAAGAACACTGGAACATTCCCAAAAAGTATCGCTTAAGAGGGGTGTCACTTTAAGAGGAGTGTCCGCAAGGAGAGAGTACACTGTATAGGTACCTATCATTCACATTTCGCGTGGCGGATTTCCGTTTTCATAATTCAAAATAAAAATTAAAATGAAAAATTGCTTTAAATCAGCTTAAAACACCGTTTCTTTAGTTATTTATGTGACAACAACTTGTTTGAGACGAACAAGCGTTAGCTCTGATCGAAGCTAACCAGTGGCGTAGCGAGACATTTCGGCGCGCGGGGACATTGAAGGAAATTCCGCCCCCTCCAACCGGCCTCTATAAAAATACCTTCATAAAAATTTAAATATGATTTGTCCCCCGGCGCGACTGCCCCCATTTGACCCCCTCGCTATGCCACTGAAGCTAAGCATTAAAATAAAATAATAAAAAAAAAAATTCGAAAAATTCGAAAAATTGAAAACATATTCATAAATAAAGACTACCGGAGAAGCCAATAGAGGTATCAAATTTTTAAAATATTCATCTATGAGCACAATTTATGGGACATTCAACCTACTTTAATCGCCGATCACACCTCGGACCGATCGAGTGCGAATCGAGTGAAAAGAACTTTCGACGTGGATCGTCTGAAAATCAAATTTTTGAGCAATCGAAAATTATGCAGCACGAGAGTTTTTCGATTCTCTTTCTCGTCTTGATTTCAAACAGAATGTTCGCGCATACCTACAAACAGGTGTAAACATGCTCATACTTGAAATTTGATTCTTCGCGATAAATAAGCGTCTTTCATCGAAGCGAACCGAATTTAGGTTTTGATGGGGATTTTACGCATTTGATAGGTTTTTTTTTTGTTTATCAAACTAATTAAGAAAATTTAATTAATTAATTTTGCTACTATCTTTAACCCATTTGTGCCCGCTGTACCCAAATAGGTGCATACGAATGATCAAAATAAAACAGCCTTTAATGGCCCATATTCAGATATGAAGTAAAAACTTGTACAATAAAGACAAGTGAGTAAATTAGCTGCAATCGCGTAAAGTGTGAGAGAAACGACTGTATTCAATCTTCATACATTTTTCAAAATATACCAAAAATTCTACACTTTCGAATTCGAAATACTAATTTCTACTGAATTAAGAGATGAAATCAGCTGCTCTCGCATTGATTTTGTGCAAAAAATTGAATTTTTCATTTCTCATGACAAAAAGTTAGATGCAACCCTGCGCTCTAAATAATCTGAGATAGCTCGCCCAGCTCAATATAAACGAAAGTAGAACAAGTAAGGGTGTTATAGCCAGGCGAGCCTGACAATAGAATACCCGACACAGACTCACATGGTTCAAATAATTTTTAATATCAAGAGGTGTTTAAGACCATAAGGGGCCCATATACCGACTTTTGTTAAATTTCTTTATGAAAACTGCCCCTTTGCCATGCCCACTTTTCCAATTTTTGTTGAACTATAATCGGAGGCTTAAATATATGTATATGCTAAAATTTTAAGTTTCATTAAAATATTTCGAAAAAGTCCGATTTTAAGGCATTTTTGTGACAGACCGATCGGGTCCATTTTTGAACTTGTTCTTACTCATGTCCCCGTGAGCACGCATACCAAATTTTGTGAAGGTAGCTCAACTCCTTCGATAAGATAACTGTATACAGACAGACGGGCAGACAGACGGACGGACATGGCGAAATCGAATCTCCTGGTGACGCTGATCATTTCTATATATATTTTGTATGGTCTATCTCTGGTTCTGGGTGTTGCATACAACCGTGTCGGGTATAAAAACTCACTTAACAAAGAAGTATTTTTTGGTTTATTTTTTCAATTTTTTCATATGGGCTCTTGACTTACGCGGCATCTGAGTATTGAAAAAAGGAATTTTCGGAACTTTTTTCAATATTCAATGTCCATATACCTACATACTCCTAACCAGTTTCCGGTTATATAAACTGTGCAAATAATAATTTACCCTTTTTCTGAGTTTTATATGATTTTGACAAATTTTTGGCATATTTAATGGGCATTAAAGGGTTAAGATAGACCCAAAATAGTTTCTTGGAAAGAAAAGTATAGGAATATTAAAGAAATTTAGACATGTTTTGAATAGTTTGCCAAGTTGCTATTAAATAATATCAAGTTGATTCCCGCAGGGGAGCAGTCTTCGGACAGCTATGGGCTTGGCAAACCCGCGGACCCCAGCTAAAAGTTAAATAGTATGTGAAGATTGGGAATAGAATCGAACTGGTAGTGATAGCGTCTTGAATGTTCGACCATATGACTCTGTTAACATAGAACAACGGGGACCAGAAGCGATACAGTCTGATTGGCTGTGCCCGGTTTTTGGGAGGCCCCCTAGTGTGTGTCTCAACTAGGGCTGTGGCTGTTGATGAGGTGAGGATGCCACCGAATCTCGGTCAGGGATTGTAATTGTGGCTATACCCCTGCATGAGATAAAATTGTTACGACAACGGAATCGAATGCAGTCCATCTGATGGCTATTTTTGGGGATATTTTTGGGGCTATTTTCGGGGCTATTTTTGGGGCTATGTTCAGCAGAAGGCTCTGTGGCCATTTGCTTTGAACGTTAAATAAATTTGTTTTGATTCAAAGGAAAAAAATCTTTACTTTTTCCAACAAGAAAAATTGTTAAAATTAAAAATATTCCTCATTGTATGTTTTTCCTTTTGAATTAACCAATTTTCTGGCTGATTTTTTTTCTCTGTGTAGGTTCTTCCAAGACATTCAGTCTTTCTTGTCCAAATTTCTTTGATTTTTTCACACTTAGCAAACTTGTATTTTACATACATAAGTAGGCAGAAAAAAGGCCGTCACTGTGGATCACAAAAAAAAGATAATAATAAAAAAAAAGCTTATAGCGATCTTTTTATTTTTAGGGATTTAAACTAACTGAAAAGATTTATATGAGGCACTTAATAAATTCGCAGAAGGCTCTTAAGCTGACAGTTGAAGAATTTTTGTTTCTCTTTTATTCGATGCTCCGGAGTTAGTGGTCATGTTCATTAAAAACTATTCAGCCGTATTTAAGCATCCATTGTGATACAATGAAAACAATTTTTGAGACTAAATGATAATGAAGAATTTGAATAAGGAGTGGAACTATGAAGAAATACAAATAATTAGCAAATTTTATATGAAGTTAATACCATATCTTGCAAACTTAGGAAATAGCCACATCGAATTATAGATCAATAAAATAATTTATCCAGAACTGACATGCACAATTGAAGACATAGAATATTTTTTGAACTTCCTTATTTCCATATCTAAAATATATTCGCATCACTTATGAACACAGGTTAGGTTTGGGTGGCTTGCCCCCTCACGTTGGTCCGTTGTCATACCACGAGGGATTTCTTCCTAGTTACCTGCTTTGTGGAGTCACTTGGACTCGTTTATGAACCGAGCCATGTCTATGTCTTATGAAAAACAAAAAGCTTTCCCACCTGGATTCCGAAATTCTCCAGATCTGGCTCCCTGTGGCTACTGGTTGTTTGCGGACCTTAAAATTTTTTGCCTATTTGAAGGGTCACAAGGCATCGTTCTATAAATACGACCATCGATAGTCTTGATAGTCGATAGTCTGAACCATCAAAGTATCGACTAGCTTAAGTATCCCTCCTCATTAATATCACGTGGTAATATACTAGAAGCCGAATTTTAAAACCTTTCTTACTCAATTCTCCATACTTTGTAACCAGCACTGATTCTAGGCTGTATTTTGGTGACTCTTTTCCCTTGGATATTGAAAAAAATTTCCTTATTTTCTGTTTTCCTTAGGAAAGTGATCAGTAAAAATCTCTGGTAAACATTTGAAGTGATTTTTGGTTAAAGGCAAAATCGAAAAATTCCATGAAAACGGAAAAAACCCCTCGTTCTGGCATCAGTGCATAGAATAAAATGTTAGCATGACGCCTATAATTCTCATTTGGTTTTTGAAATGGGACACATAAGAGTCGCAGAATTTCTGAAGATTTTTCACTGGCTCGATAGAGCTGGGGAGCTATCGATAGTTCAATATTCGATATTTTCGATAGTCGATAGGATCCATAATCGATATTTTTTAATAATCGATAGGTTAAGTTATCGATAATTTTAATGATCGATTATTTTAATATCGATCGTTTCTTTAATCGATAGTCAAAATTATTGATATGTTCAACAATCGATAGATTAAAATATCGATATTTTGTACAATCGATATTTCCGATAGTAGTTCCCAGAATCGATATTTTCGATTATCGATAATTTTGGAAATCGATAATTTTGATAATCGAAAGATGAATTTTCGAACGGCTCTCGCCCTTATCTAAATAAAGGCATTTTTAGGAATCTGTCCATTTCAACGAGAGAAAACCGCTCTGTCACCGCCAGCACCACCTTTCCAATGCTAAAGTAAATGTCCATGAATCAAAACTATCGATAGTCTTAAAAAACCATCGATGTTTTCGATAGTTTGAAACCATTGATAGTATCGATAGTGCTATCGATTGTCTTTCCAGCTCTAACCTCCAGTAATCGAATGAAAAAAATCGACAGTCACACATTTCAAAACAAAAAATCAGATTTGAAAGGGTTAAGAAGACTCTAATTTGCGAATTCGGGGCGAAAAGTCAAACCATAAAATAACAACTCAGCAATAAGCTTTCACGGCAATCAATACGTGTTTCCTTGATGACTTTTGAGAAAGTTTGGGCCCCGTTGGAGATCAACTGGTTGAAGCCTGCCTTTGAAATAAATCACAGACGTCTGAAAAGCTCCGATAAAAAATGTCCAGCTGAGGAGAAGAACCTGTTCTTCTTTTCGATGAACAATGCTTTAACCCTTTACAATTTATAGGAATACTACTTACACCATTGCTATAAATCGTTAAACTGATGTCGGGACAAAGTCCCTTATGCGTTAATGGGTTCGGGACCAACTTTTTTTTATTATGTTTCTTCAAAATTCATCTCTGTGGCAAGGTAACATTCCCATATTTCATAATTTATGAATTCTTAACACATAAAATATCAAAAAATGCTCGATATTAATATTTTTTATAAATTTCTCTTTTAAGGAAAACGTTTTTGTTGTTGTGGTTGTTGTACTGCAGCAATAAATACCACACATTTCGATTGTGGTCCATTGTTTTCTTCACTCGGTCCATTTAAAGTGAAAAGAATCTTTTTTTCCCCCCTCTTGGTTATCTAACAGTTCGATCCATGGCCGAGCCAGTGGGATGACGACGAATGCGTCGTCGGAAATACCATAAATGTTGTGATTAAATAAAAGTTTTCTTACATCGAATATGGTCGGTTTCTACACTTCCATATGTAATGGGTAATATGTATGTACGATGAAGCAAAAGAAAACAATAACAAATCGAACATAAAAGAGCAAGAAATAAAGGTGAAACCAGTTTTCGATTTTCAACAACGTTCAATCGTTCCTCACACAAATCACAACGTGTCGCCTAAGAGCATTCAGTAAAACTAACATTTTTTAAATTAAATTTAAAAGCCAAATATACATTTAAACAAATTTTAACAATAACAAAAGACGTGGTTCCACTGAGAATCTATGAAATGCGACGGGCAGAAACAAAAAAGCTCAAAGGGAAAAAACGACAAAAACACTAAAGCAAACAGACCAACACAACACGCAAATGCCTCGGAGGCAACATTTAAGAAAACTTCGAGTCCACAGCAATAAAGCTTGGAAAACAACAAAAGGTATGGAAAACAACAACAATAATAACAACAAAAACGATAAAAAGTGGTACTGCGATGAAAAATGAAGCACAAGAAAAAGATGCGAGATTTTTTTTTTCGGTGTATGCATATGTATGTATGTGTGTGTGTGTGTGTATGGGTTAGAGCTTGAGTTGAATCTTTTGATTACTTGTATACAGCAATCCACGAATGGATCGCAGGTCAAATCATCCACGTTTATCTTCTAACATTTATCTGGGCAACCAATTTTTGAACTCATCGTTAAAGCATTAAAAATTTGAGATTTGGTTTTTTCATTCGAAAGATTCCTTGTGGTGCGTATCCAACCTATGTATACCTAAACAATAATCGAACTATTTACCTCTACAGTGTACTCTTTGTCCAACGGACATCTACGGGACCGAAAAATATGTCCGCCTAACAGAGTGCCCGCTCAAGAGTTAAACGTTTTGAGAAACAGCATCACGAGAGCATTCCCAAAAGGTGTCCGCTTAAGAGGGATTTCCGAAACCAAAGAGTACCCTGTATGTGTCTAGTCAGGCCCCAATTTAGTGCGTGGCAAGCCGGCAAAAATTCCCACTGTGAGAAGCGACAACTTCACTTAGATATGCGAAAACAGAATCAAATTAGTGCTTTCATAGGGACCAAAACAAAGATGGCTAGACAGATTTGAAAAGGGACCTCCAAGCAACTGATCTAAGAATCGAGGATGCAGTGGATAGAAGAAAATGGAGAAAAAACTCAAAACATGCGAACCCCGGTATAAGCCGGGAAAGAACACGCTAGAAAAAGAAGAAGATAGGGACGGAAAATTTTGTTTTTTCCCAGAGTGGCGAAAAAGTTGGATACGGCTCAAAATCATAAAAGCTTATCGGACCAAATTAGATAAAGAAAGGAGAGTAAATTTCGGATATTAATCCCCCCTCCTGATTAAATAGAAAAACCTCTGGAGAGCGAGTTTTGAGTTTCATCTCAGCTATTACAAAATATTTCTTCCATATCAACACGTCCTCCTGGACAGATTTGAAGTCAAGGGTTTAGCTCGAAGGCTGAAAGCAGACCCTTCTTTTTACTTCAAATGTTTTGTTTCGTTTAGTGGGGTGTGTTTTGGCTCATAAGATCCAATGTTCTATGGAAGGTTTTGACTCATCCGGGGTGTTTTCAGTCTAAGTCGACAATCTGAAATATACAGCCCGATTCTGAATATTCCCGGGGAACGAATTCCCGGGGAATTTACTTTTCTCGAGAGTAAAGTTCTTATTTTTCAAATATTTGGGGGAATAAATTTGATGGAGCATGGGTATTTGACCCATACCCATTATTTTTCTTTTCTTTGAGAATTTTAGTCTCAAGAAAAGTAAATTCTCCGGGAATTCGTTCCCCGGGAATATTCTGATATTTACAAGAAACTTTTGGCATTTCCTTCATAGAGCCTCTTCTAAATGATTGGCCTGAGGCCTTACAAACCCCTGTATCACTTCAATCGATTGTATGAAGCTATGCTGAGCATCGATTGCCTTGAAATTCATCCCAATTATTTTACTTGTGAATTTTAGAGTTGAAGCGATTATTATGCCTCGAGACCCTATCGAAATTCCCATGTTTATCGGGCATGCTCTAGAAATCGAATCCCCAGAGCATGCCTGCAGTGGCGTGTCCAGAGAAAGAGTGCTTTGATAGTGCTTATATTTTCCACAGTGGTATATTAAACAATTATAAGACATTAACCCAAAAAAATTTGGGGGGGCTAGAGGAATTTTAGAGAGTTATGGACCAAAAACCAAAAAAAATCCAAAAAATTCATTTCGTCCGATTTGGATGAAAATTTATATATAGAATAAGTAAAAAATTCTAAGAATTTTTGCACTAAAATTTTTTTTAAACTGGTCCTTTTTGGAAAACTGGTCTAGTTTTGGTCTAGTTCCAAACTGGTCCTTTTTGGTCTAGTTCCAAACTGGTCCTTTTTGGTCTAGTTCCAAACTGGTCCTTTTTGTACCAGTTTGGAACTAGACCAAAACTAGACCAGTTGTAATCCGTTTCTTGAAAAAATTTTGACGCCAAAATTTGTAGAATTTTTCACTTATTCTATATATAAATTTTCATCCAAATCGGACGCCATGAATTTTTCGGATTTTTTTGGTTTTTGGTCCATAAATCTCTAAGCTTCCTCTAGCCCCCCATACATTTTTTTGGCCACTGCATGCCTGTATTATTTCATTCTACAATGGGTTCTTTAAATTTCTCGACTGAAAATTCCGCCAACTTATAAATAAAGCTTGACAATTAGGTCCACAGACACCCCCCACACTTGTCCGAATTCAAATTTGATTGAAAATTTGATAAATGCGAAAACTTACCCTGCAACTTCTTCTGCGTCTCCCAAAACTTTTGTAATTCCGTAAAGTATTTATCCAGCATGAAAACTTTGGAATGGCCTAATGTGGCCATCGTTAATCAACATTTGTGAGTATCCAAAAAATAAATTGTGTCAACGGAGTGTATAGGAAAAGACGAAAGACCAAAGCAGTTCAAAGCTTTCTTCTCTTCTTAGTTTTTTTTTTTTTTTAAGTTGAAGGTGTTCAGACTGTGTAGAGACTCTGCCTCTATGCACCACCCGATACGACACACAATGAAGTGGAACCGACAGCAAAAAGTGGTAGAACAAAATCACACAAAAAAAAAAAATGAAAAAAAAATTATATTTAAAACAAATCGCGCACAAAGGATCCCCAAATGGAGGAATAGAGCAATTCGGGCGATTCGCACCAGAACTGGTTTTGCGCAGACGTCTTAAATCAAAATTCCAGAGCGCGTTGAATGCAGGAGCAAGAGTGGAACAGCGGGATACACAATGCACACAAAATTTTGGTTAAAAACAAACGCGAATAGCGAAACGAAACGAAACGGAAAGAAAAATTGAATGCTCCGAGTCGTTGGAGTCGTCGGAGCAGTCAAAACTTGCGAGCAGAAGTTCAAGACGAGATTGGCGAATGCAATTTGGTTATCAAGCGGAGAGCAAAACGAATTCGCGACGGACCGGACCCGACCGCACCGTGCCGCACCACACCACACCGCTCTTGGAGTGTCTGGAGTCTTTCTTGATTTCGGATGGAGTTTGGTCGGCTGGAGTCTGCGTGCGATACTCTATCCAGATTTTTTACGATTCTTTGCTACTTTTCTCTTCATTCGGAGAATTCGGTTTGTTGTTTTTGTTGTTGTTGTTGTTGTTTTTCGTGGCAATTTTCTTTGACTTCTTGTCCGCAGTAAAACGAATGAAAAAAAAACAGTTTTTTTTTCTTTCCTTTCCTTTTCCTTTATTGGTTTTTTTTTGTTGTATTTTTTGGAAAACAAGTTACCACACACGGCCAAATTGGTTAGCACCGGAGTTTCAGATACACATGCGCACAATCGAACACACAGCCGCAGCAGCGCGCAGTGTAGATACACAGTGCCAAAGGCAAAGCCAGATACCTCTTTAAGGTATCCATACACAAAACAAGATATTCAGATCTTATTTTCGGTGAGGAGGAGTTTTTCCTTCTTTTTTTTCGTTGGTTTATTTTTTTTGAAATTTATTCTCCAAAGAAAACTCTTCGAAAAAACTTTCTTATAAAATGACAAAATTCATTTCGATTTTTTTTTTTACTTTTTATTTTTTATGATTTAAAAAAAAAAATTTTTTTTTTATTTTGAAACCACACTTGATGGCCACTTTTGGGTAAACGTTCTTTAACCGTTTTTACCACAACGGTCTTAACGCGTTCGCTCTTCTCGTAACACTAAACGTTTGAGAGCGAAACGCTGTCGCGCATGCGCGCAGTTGTTGCTCGGTTTTTTCGTGCCTTTTGTTTTTGTTTTTGTTTTGTCTTTTGCTTTTTCACCAATGCACAGGTGATTGCTGTGGTAACCTTTTGGGGTTTTTCTATCTCGCTTCTTGTTCTCATAGGTTTGAGATATTTTATGTGCATGCGCATTCTCGTTCAAGCAGGTCGATTCTTATTGAAGGTTAATTTCGAATAAGATTCAAGAGATGACAAATTCATAGGTGCTCATTAGATTCAAGAGATGACAAATTCATAGGTGCTCATTAACATGATATTTGAAATCATTTAAATTTTAATTAAGAGTCCAAGAGAAGTTTTTCCTCAAGGGTCCAACGAAGTTATCAGGCATGCTATAGAAATCGAATCCGAGAAAGAAAAAAATTTCGAAATCAATTTGATTTCAATAGAAATCTAAAGCTGGGATCCCACCGATTTTTACCTGGCCAGACCGACACAAATTTCAACAAATTCCACAATCACTTTTTTTGGGGCCATATATCGTCGCTTATTGTCAAAATTGCATATCGGGCAGGCCCGTAGAGAGAAATTTTGGGCCCGGGGGATTTTTTGTCGTGGGTCCGACCAAAACAAAAAAAAAACAACAAAAAATTCCCATGCCAATTGTGGGCCCCTTCAGAAAGCCCGGGCCCGAGGGGAAATCCCCCTTTTCCACCCACCTCTCTACAGGCCTGATATCGGGGAATAATAAAAATCGGTCACAACGATCACACTTGTCAGGGTCCAAAAAATGTACACGGTGCGTTCACACTATCGACGCATCAATTGTGGAAAAATTCGACGTATTCAGAGAGAACTTTGGGGCCCGGGGGATTTTTTGTCGTGGTTCCTTACAGAAATGTCCGACCAAAACAAAAAAAAACAACAAAAAATTCCCATGCCAATTGTGGGCCCCTTCAGAAAGCCCGGTCCCGGGGGAAAACCGCCCTTTTCCACCCCTCTCTCTGGCCTGGACGCATTATACAGGGTGTTCCATACTCAATAGATCAAAAAAAAGGAGATGATAGGGGGATCGCAAATGCACCCCTGAGGAGTTACATGCAAAAATCAATATTTTGGTTTTTTCACTGGTGCTCCTCACTTACAGGCCGTAAATTCAAAATCACATATGATATGAAAAGCTTGGCGGTTTTCCGTTAACACTGCATACTACGATTTTAAATAATTCAACTCCGTTTTCTCTGGTACTACCATCTAAGCCTAAAATAGTGTAAATTTGGCTTTTAAAGTGATTTAATTCAAAAGAAATACGATCGAGCCTCTTTTTTTTACTCTTTTCGAAAACTTTGAGTTTTTCTCTTCAATTTGATACCATGGTTGCTAAAAAAAAGTTTCACAATCAATGCAAAACTAAGGTTTGAAAATAATTATTTTGTATTTTTGACTCCCAGAAAAGTTATTTTAATCAAATTTATTGAGCACACTTTTAGGCAGCATGAGAAAAAGAAAAATCAAGAAATTTAAAAGTTTCTGAATAGTGTTTTCGTTTTAGATATCCGCCTAAAAGTATGCTCACCAATTTAGTCGAATTATTTCTGCGCCTCTAGCTCCTTACGAGTGCAAGATGGACCCCCTTTCTGTACAATTTTTTGCTTGTATGGGTTCCCCCTATCACCTCCCTTTTTTTGATCTATTGAGTATGGAACACCCTGTATATACGTATATAGTCGAATCTCGGCTGAATGATTTCGACTTTTTTATTCGAGTTCGATTTCTAGAGCATGTCTGTAAAACGATCGCTTTGAAAATATATATTTCAAAACGAGATCGTTTTGTCAATCAAGATATTCAAATAGATAAAAGTGGACCGAATGGTCTATCTTCCCTCCAAGCCATAAAAGTCTTATAAAACCAAATCGATTCGGAAACAAATTCTCAACAGGATTTTAGAAAAAAAGCACTAACTTCTAAGAAGATGATTGGAAAGCCATATTCAAATAATTGCCATACAACAGGGACACTCGAACATCTGAAGAAAATGGAGAAAAAAATTCAAAACATTCGGACCCCGGTATAAGCCGGGAAAGAACACCTTCTATCAAATATTTTCTTTCTCTCTTTCAGCTTTTCATGCACTACAAACTTTTGAAAATACCCTCGCAATTGATTAACACAACTTGATATATTCATATATCCTAAAAGTATGCTATTATATTTCTTATAAAAAAAAATTTTTTTTCTTACCTTTTGCCATCGATGGATCAACAATATTCTTTTTCCTTTTGGCAACTGGCAGCGTATAAATAGCGGAAAGCTGCTTGAATCGTTCGACTTCCCCCACAGGTGAACGAGACGGTCGAACAGATTTCAAAACCTCCCCGTTAACACCTCCACAATCGCCATTTTCTTTCTGTTCCGGTCGATCTTCTTTTCGCTTTTTTGTTTTTTCCACAGCAGGTGTTGAAAGCGTCACCGCAGAGCTACATATAAGCAATCCATTAATGATTCCAGATAGACTGAATTTGTATGCCCTCAGGATTTTCGTCTAGCTTACCTAATTGCCTTGTGATACTGGCAGAAAAAGTCCGACCGGATGCGATGTCGGAAGAGAAAATCTTCACAGACTCGCAGAACATCTGAACTGTTCGTTGGTGAATGGAAGCTTTTTGCGCTGTCGCTGCCACTGCTGCTGCTGTTGTTGTTGTTGTCGTTTTGTTGTTGTTGTTGTTGTTGTTGGTATCACTGGTGGCACTTTCTGTGGTCTCACTCTGCCCATCGGAGCGTTGCGTTGCAAAGATAAAAGGCGGAAGCGCTTCGCCCACAAAGTCGGGAATGTTATTAAAGAAGAAATCCGTATGGCGATCATAGCTGCTGATCGCGCTTCTTTCACGCTGATGCAGACGGCTGCGAGGGTTTTTTTGATCGCTGGTGTTGGCATTGTTGTTGTTGTTGTTGTTACACTTGTTGGTGTTTGTGTCTTTAGCTTTTTGTGTTGTTGCGATTTCATCGCTCAAATCGCTGGAATCAATGTGTGGCGCTTCTTCTAATTTTTTTACTATCTTTTCGCTCGACTCCCTGGACTGCGTGACATGGCAAGTTTGCTTCGCTGTCTTGGTTACGTTGAATAGACGATCTTCTTTATCGTACCTTTCATCCGGACGCAACATATCATCTTGAGTTATGAATGCGATTTGAGGTATGCGATCAAATTGAAAAGGAACTGCTGGAATTAAAATGCGAACAATGACGTTAGTTGTCAACAGGCAAAGAATGATTGGAGTTTTCAAGGTTTTCGCTCGAAATTCGAATAATTGGAAATACACAGTAAAAAATAAAGGCTTCAAATTAAAACCAATCGGTATAAAAATTGTGGAAAATTTGGGGCTTGGAAAAGGTAAAATAAATTCTGAACTTGGAAAAAGGAAAAATTGATCTAATCGGGAAGGAAAAAAACATGGTTGCCAAGCGATAAAGTATCGATCGATCCTGCCTTCAAAAGCCGTGTGTCGTTATGTCAGCTGTAGAGATGGGCAAAATGGGAAAATACATCGATATACAGGGTGTTCCATACTCAATGAATCAAAAAAAAGGAGGTGATAGGGGAATCCCATACAAGCAAAAAATTTTATGGAAAGGGGGGTCCATCTTGCACTCGTTAGGAGCTAGAGGCGCGGAAAGAATTCGACTAAATTGGTGAGCATACTTTTAGGCGGATATGTAAAACTAAAACACTATTCAGAAATTTTTAAATTTCTTAGATTTTTCTTTTTCTCATGCTGCCTAAAAGTGTGCTCAATAAATTTGATTAAAATAACTTTTCTGGGAGTCAAAAATACAAAATGATTATTTTCAAACCTTAGTTTTGCATTAATTGTGAAAGTTTTTTTTAGCAACCATGGTATCAAATTGAAGAGAAAAAAATCAAAGTTTTCGAAAAGAGTAAAAAAAAGAGGCTCGATCGTATTTCTTTTGAATTAAATCACTTTAAAAGTCAAAATTACACTATTTTAGGCTTAGATGGTAGTACCAGAGAAAACGGAGTTGAATTATTTAAAATCGTAGTATGCAGTGTTAACGGAAAACCTCCAAGCTTTCATATCATATGTATGTGATTTTGAATTTACGGCCTGTAAGTGAGGAGCACCAGTGAAAAAACCAAAATATTGCTTTTTGCATGTAACTCCTCAGGGGTGCATTTGCGAACCCCCCCGCCCCCTGCCATACGATTTTTGGTCCGTCTGGACCTCCCCTATCACCTCCTTTTTTTTTATCTATTGAGTATGGAACACCCTGTATATCGTATCGATATATGTATTTATTAAATACAAAAAGTATTAACACATTAGGTTTATGCGGACTTGCATACAAGAAGAGACAAAATAATCAAAAATGAGCTCACATTAGGGATGGGCAAAATGGGAAAATACTTCGATATATATCGTATCGATATATTTAAAAAGCATCGAAATTGAAACGATACAATCGGGGGGAGAAATTTCGAGCTTTTGATATATCGAATTATAAATACCAATTAAAAATGACTTTTTTACTAAAATACAGTGTAACTTCTGCTTGGAGAGAACCCTTTTAAGCGGACACTACTCTAAACGGACAGATTTCAGGAATTTTCTTGTGCTCCTGCTTCTCAAATACTTTCCTCTTAAGCGAATACCTCTGTTAAGCGGACATATATATTTGGATCCCGTAGGTGTCTGCTTAAGACAGAGTACACTGTACATATTTTCAGTTAAAATTGGAGTGTAAAAAAGGACGTTTTCCAGTTCTCAGATGGTATGATAAGATATTATACGATAAGATAAGACATAAACGATTAAAATGCCGCTTTATATCCAAGAGAAATACTTGTGAAGCACATGTTTACAACGATAGACATATATAAAATATCGCTTTCGATGTCGGGAAAAGTATATCGATGTACGATATATCGCCGAGCAAAAATATCAGTATAAATTTTCGATATATCGCTTTAAAAATATCGATATTTTGATATATCGATATTTTTTGCCCATCCCTAGTCTGCTGTTTCAAAAATTCCTATGAGTTCTACTGAATAAATTTCTTAAAAATATAGATATGTATATGTATAAGTGGTCGAATTCATAGGCGACAGATTAATTTAATCCATTAAGTCTTGACTACGCTGAACCGTGTTCAACGCCGATCTGTGACCTTCTGCTGCCTTGGGCAGTATTCAAATAGCGACCTCTCTTGTGAGATGCTTTTATGGCAAGTCCTCCAGATTATTAAAAAAATTCTTGAGTGATCGTATCTGATTGTCAGCTTCGAATGTTAAGAAACTCGCCAGGGCTATAAGGATTTATAGTTGCAGTTAAGAGTCTAAGAAACCCGATCAAGTCCTATTCGCTATCTTTATCCAGGACTGTCACTTGCTTATAGTCTTTTTTTTACTAAATTATTTTTGCGAACCATATAAAAGAACCTGTTCAAAAATTCTTCCGAAAAAGACAAAGATCATTTGGCGAGAGCATAATCCTTGGTGAAAGTACACATTCGAAGAACTAAAAAAAAAAGAAAAATCGTTTATGAAAAAGACTCTTAAGATAACCAAATCTTAAGGCGGACACTCGGTATGCAATAAAAGAAACACAGAAATACATTTATGTCTACCCAGTAAAGAAGAAAGTTCTTCCTGAAATGTTTAATCCCATCACAACAAATCCGCATTTAGTACGCTTGTCAAGCAACAACATTTAAAAATACCAGCCTTTTGGCAAAGACTCGAGTTACCCATTCGCAAAAAAAAAAAAAAAAGCGAACGACCGACACGGATGTGTGGTCTACTCATTATCTACGCTAATTGCGTCATCTTAGCTGTCATGACGGCGCGTATGGGCTATTAATGTCCATCGTTGCGTAGAACTGCAAGCTACCTCCTCTTCCTCCTCCTTACGGACTGGCCGCTCACTGCGAATGCCACTCAACCGAAGTTATTCTGACAGTGATCAGTGTCGCACCATCTATTCACGCAATCCACGATGTGTTCTTCCTCCGAGCTTTACTTAAAAATTCTGATTTACTTACCACCAGGGAGTGTCCTAAGCTAGCTTGGCTTCAAAAAAAACAAAATATAAACAAACAAAAATTCTCAGGTGCAAGTTGCACTCAACCTCAACGTGTTGCTAGCAACCAAAAGAAAACAAAAACAAAAAAAAAAGCCCATAAACATCTTCGTTTTATTGCAGCTTCACTGACAACTCCTGCACCGAACTTCGAACCATTCCAACCGTCCAACAGCACTGTGGCATGTTGCTGATATGTTTGTTGCTGACAGCGCATGATGCATCATGTTGACGGCCTCGTTGCGGAACTGTTTCAATAAATCATGAACTTACTGAGGTGTCGAGCCATTGTCAGTTATAATTTCCTCAGTACTTATGTAGATTTAAATAAGAACAAAAAAAAAAAATAGGACCACATTTTTGCTCTATAAAAATCATAAAAAATCATATTTCCATCAAATGTTCAAACATCAACAAAAAAATCAACAATCCTAAAACTTCTTACGCGTTATATAGTCTATAAAAATCACATATCCATAGGTATCCGAGTGGACCATTTGAAAGAAACAATTCTTGATATGTACTGGATCATTATATCCGCGCGGGTCAACGCAAATTTTTCGCCGATCGCCTCGACTTACGAACTGTAGGCCCTTATCCATATCGTATACGGTGAAGAAATTTTCCGAATTATTATAGTACAATTTGCGGCCGTACCAATCGTAAAAGCTCAGATCTGTTTTCTTCGGATACAATTTAGCTTCGCCTTGAAAGACTTTCTTCCAATTGGTCGCACCGCGCATTTCCGATCTGGCCTGATTGAGACTTTGACGGAAATCAATATAACCACTTATCTCGAAACCCGACGGCAACCGATATGTCATAAAAATTATGGTCTAAAATGGGTGTTTCGGTTTAATTTCGTTTTTCCCGCTCTTTTTTTTTTGAGCGATCGATTAAGTCCCAAGTCCAATATTGCCAGAGCGCTATAAGTGACGCAGTGATCGATCAAAATAAATTTAAATACAATGCAAAGCATTGCGATAAAGTTTGGAAGTCGAAAGTCGCTCTGGAAATATTGGACCTGATCGAATTGAAATTTACCAAAAGAGATTTTTGTTCGTTAGCCTTTTCCCGTACGGCTAGTTCCTTGAGTACCGGATCGGATGATCGCATATTCGTACTGAACAAAGTACACGATTCTTTAATCTTTAATGACCCTTTTTTAATTTGCCGTTCCTTTTTAAATTGATCCTCCGTAAGAATCGGATGCGTTGATCTATAACCCAAACTCACAAGCATTCGACAAATATTCTTATTTCTCAGATAATAAGTGTCCTCCGGGATAACATAACTCTCCAAATAAGCTCTATAATTCAAAGCCATTGTTGTGGTCCTTTTTTTTTTTCTTTTCAGTAAACACCAGCAATCGTTCCTATAGGACTTAAATTTTGAAAAAAAAAAAATACAAAATTCCCTTAAAAAAAAAGTATTTTAATAAATTAATTTTTTTTTAAGTGGATGCGTATTATGAATTATTCATCTTTTTTGTTTATATTTTCCTACATGAAAATTTTATACTACAAAATAATTTTTTTGAGGGATAAGTAAATGCAAAGTATGCTCTGTTCTATATAATTTGGCAATAAAAAAAGGAGTCTAACTGAAAGCTTAATTAGCCTCAACTGAATAGGATTTAAAGCTCAACATCTTATATTGCTAGAGCTCGAGGCGAGACGCACACATATTTCAATACATTCAATCATATGGCTAATGCTCCAATGTATCGCGTTGCGAGACCTCGCAGCGAAATAAGTTCGCAATCGTCGCAAGCAATAAAACCGATTGTTCCATGAAACGGAGTTTTTCAAATATATATCGCGAGTCTTGATTAATGAAAAAATTCTGAAAAATATGAAAATTTAAGCATAAGAGCCTACACTGAGAAACGCAGTAAGAAAAGAGTATAAAAAGCGCAGGGTTGCATTCGACATTCCGGCTTTATTCGCCAGAGATATGAACATGTCAATTTCTAATGCAAATTAAATGCCAGAACAGCTGATTGCAGCTCAGTTTTTCAGAGTAAAAACGGACACCAACCTCGAAAGTGTGACATTTGGCCATATTTTGAAGAATTTAAGAAGCATGAATATAGTTGTCTCTCTCACCTTTTTCGAGGTTGAAGCGAACAGGCCCCTAATGTGCAAGTATTTACTGCATATCTCACTATAGGCTCTAAGGAACTCGGTTCAAATATTGCATACTAAAAGCAAAATTATGCTATCATCTGCGCGAAACAGAACTCTAATTGAAGGTTGAAATGGGTCAAACTATTTGCGCGACGGCTCCGTCTCTCGCATCGAGATCTCGCAATATTGGATTTTGAGCAATAGTGCACAAACTTAGCACACGCAAAGATATGAACCAGTTACAACCATATTCCCAAATCAATTGAAATTGGTTCCATATGTTTGGATGTTTGAAAATTTTTTCAAAAATTCCTCCGCATTGTTGCAAATCAGGCACAATGAATCAGTTGATGTTCGATCGGTTCGGTACACATGGCATTGAAGTGGGTATTAAAAATGAGACAGCCTCTTTCAACTATTTGCAAACATAACTTTCAACTTGAGTGGCCATAAAGAACTCGGCCATGTCGCTCATACATTGTATCTATGTAAATAGACCAGCGTAATCATCTTTAGTGTGGGATGACCATTAAGATACAACGAAAATATAGGTCAGCAACGCAATTTTAAAGCAACAGTTACAGTTGGTTAAAAACTTTAATTAGTCTCGACTTGACGCACTCACGCAAGAAACTGAAATCGCGCAGACTCGAGATATTTGGGTTATAACCACATAAGAAGTGGCCTTTCCGCCTAGCTGTTAAAATTATATAGTTAAGCTTAAGCCCAAAATCCAATACTGCGAGAGCTGAGAGTTTTGCGTCACGCAGATGATAGCATAATTTCGCTTCTAGTAATGCAATATTTGAACCAAGTATCAATCTAACGAGTACCGAGTACTCATAAAAATTATACGCTTTCACTTGAGTTTAAATTTTAATTCAAAATTTTCAAAATATTTTCAAAAAATTTTCAAAATGAACGCGAAATATTTTAAAAGCTCTTTATCACGGAACAGTGAACAGTTTTTGTTTTATTACTTTAAACGAGTACCCAATAGCGAGTACTCAAAAAACAGCTACATCATTAACCTGTCAAATTGCCTCGCAACGAGAAATATTCAATTTTTCAAAATTTTCTCGCTACGAGGTCTCGCAGTGCGATACATTGGAGCTTGAGCCATACGATTGAATGTATTGAAATTTGTGTGCGTCTCGTCTCGCGCTCTCGCATCGGGCTCTCGCAATGTTGGATTTTGGGTTTTAAACTTTTATATTTGATGATATATAGAAACCTTACCAAAGGAGGTATGTACCACATAAAAATCACTATATTATCCCTTGAAAATTGCCCACATTCCCTTCTAGCCTAAACTTTCAAGCACCAATTGAACCATGATGTTCTAAATTCCCCATCCAGACAACTACCATCCCAATCCGGTAAAAAAAAAAGTCCAAAAAGATTTATTCGATTTTATTGGGATCAAAACTACACAGCTCATGTCCCGAGGAACAGGATCTACTTGACTCGAATGAGTCATATTCGATTTGTGGATCGTTTTGTTGATCCACTGATGAACTCATATATTTTCCTTAACTATTCAGCTCTACCTAGTTTTCTCTCCCGTAACTCTTTCAATTTTAATCTGTCCAAATTGTCTAAATTCATGGCGAACTGTCAATTATGCTGCGGCAAGCGAGATTTCGCATCCTATGTTCCGTGTCTCGACTACTTCATGGCATCATTGCCATCCATTCATCTCGAACAAATTGTCGGTGATTCTAACATGAATCAGGTTAGAACTGGAGTTAGTCAATCTCTTGCAACTGAAAATGGCAACTTTCGGCTTTTCTGTCTAATTTCGTTTAAGATTTACTTGCGCTTGTAAAAATAATGAGCCATTCGAAATGTGTGTACACTGGTAAAAAAAAAAAATAAAGATAAAAAAAATAAAATGCCCTCTTCTAATTCCTGCAAGGGGACCACATTGTGGTTACGGGCTTAGCGAACCCGCAGACCCTAGCCAAATATTCAGTGAACATTCGAACAAACTGGAAGTATGGATAAACCATGATACAAGAAAACAAGATAGCGCCACTTGAGAGAGGAAACGTCACAAACTCAAAATCGCGATTCGTTGTTGTTGTTTCCCATGTTAAACCGGCTTTTTACTTTTTTGAATAGCATGGGAAACAACAACAATTTCTCGCTCAGCGACGTCACAAACTCAATTTTCGGCTCTCAGGACGAGAGACGTCTCAGAAACGAGAGTTCAGAGAGTACGAGGGGCACGTCTTGACAGAGGATAGAGACGAGAGACGTCTTCAGAGAGGACGAGAGACGTCTTCAGAGAGGACGAGAGACGTCTTCAGAGAGGACGAGAGACGTCTTCAGAGAGGAGAGAGAAGAGAGAGAGAGAGAGAGAGAGAGAGAGAGAGAGAGAGAGAGAGAGAGAGAGAGAGAGAGAGAGAGAGAGAGAGAGGCATCCACGCAATTTGAACTGCTAATTCCGCTTCTTCTAAAAGGTTCGATAAATTTTAGGTAAATATCCTTGGAAAATATTTGAAAATTTTATGGTGTCACACCTATCACGATCACTTTTCTTAGGTTTTAGCTCATGATATTTAAAAAAATGATGTGCTTTTCAAGGATTTAAAAATTTGAAAACTTTTAACAACACCAAATTTCTGATCATACTGGCATACTGGACCGTTTTGCCTGGAATTGTCAATTTTCATATATTCTCTATGAAAAGCGATAAAAAAATTTCTCTCAGTGTAAAACGATCATTAGACAAATCCCAACAATGGACAACCACGTTGACATTCGCAAGAAGGAATGAAAAAAATAAATTTTTCGTATCACTGGCAGGAGAGGATAGAAAGAGTGAGAGAGAGAAGAGAGAGAGAGGTAGAGCGGAGAAGACGACGATAACTCTTTCAATAATAAATATGTAAATGGAAAATAGTAAATTTCGAATTTGTTTACATTCCGACAGGAAAGAGAGGAAAGCCGTGAATGCAAATCCCTCTGCTTTGGCTAGTTTCTTCTTTGCTACCGTTTCCCCAATGCAAACCGCAAATCTTGGACTCAACACAATTCGATCAGCGCGCCCGCCGATCGTACCAAACTTACAAAGAGCATAGGCTTCGCATGGGATGGGAATGGAAATCGGAATGGGAATGGGAATGGGAAGAAGCAGAAGCACTCAGGTGGCTGCTGGTGCTGCTGCAGCTTTGCCGATTGATGGCTCTGCTGTACATTTGCCGATCGGCAATTGATTTTGACAAGAGCCCGTGGAAGTGTAGCATGACTCGATCGAATTGTTTGTCTTGGCTGCTACTTTTTCATGTAATGTAGGTAGGTACCTACGCCTTTGTTTTGCGCCCGTTACCATGTTAAGGAACGATCGCTCAAAGCCCTCGATCGGACATTTTATTCGGTGCATAAAATATTGTCGTCTTCGAAGCGTGACATTGATGGGTTTTTCTTTCGAATGTGATTGACACGATACACAAAATAGACTTTGGGTGGAATTGATGCGTTGCCGAGATAGTCGCAGGCAAGTGATTGCAATCGAAAGGGGGTCGGGGGGCGAAATAATTTAATGAGAATTTGAATGCATCCCACCGAAAAGAAGACACTCGCTTTGAATCGTCTTGTCATTGCTCATAATTCGCTTTCCTCGCAACATTCCGTCTTTGAGAAGAAGAAGTCGTCTGAAATGTTGTCTCAACTCCCACCTGCAGGGGTTCGACTACAGTTAATTCAATTTAAAAAGCCTTTCCGCCGAGAGTTGGAGCAATTAATTAACACTTCCACTAATGTCATCACGGTGGAAGTAATGACTTTTCGTGGCTTTAAAACGAATTCTTCTGCTGCAAATTTCACGTGACGGAGCCATAAAAATGTACAGTGGAGCAAAATGTTCTCTTCATTCGAAAAAAAAATTATTTATTTCAAAAATAAAAAAAATAAAATACTTAAGCCACACTAAAGGACAATGGAGGAGAAAAAAAACCCTGCAGTAAGTTCCGAATTCTCGCAAAAAAATTATTCACTCATCTTTTGGGTTTGTTCCACAGTACCATTTTGCAGTCTTGATGAGCTAGCAAAGCGAACATACATACGTGAAGTTATTATCATAAGATGTTATTGCTCCGAAGTAGCAATTGCTGCCGTTTATTAAGGCTGAACAAAAAAAAAGCACGCTTCTCACGATATTCGCATTCAGCTATTTTGAGTAGCTCACAGAAGGTGGTGCCATACAAATGTATGTATACACGAACGCATGGTTTAATGGCTTCCAAATTTTCTTTACTAGAATGGTAAAAATTTTATTGGGAAGAAGAAAGGCAGACTCACACACAACGTGGCCAAAGGCTTTCAAACATTATGTGGAGAGAGGAACCCTGCGAAGAAATTAATTCGTGAGGAGTCCTTAAAATATTTTTAACAAATACACATACATATGTACAACATGCATGGGGCAATTGTACGCACGATACGTAAAAGGTATGAAAATACTTGTAAGTATAATATTAAAGTATTTTGCATAGAGGATCTTTAGATTCAGACAAAACGTGCTATATGGACAAAACTCCCCAGCGGAAAATTATCTCCTGCATGACAAAGTCACCAGTGATGTCATCGATGACATATAGGTGACATTGTCATGCATGACATCTTGGAGGACATGTCATCGTGGAGGGATGCTGTTCATGTGCTTGAATCTCATTGGCTATTGAAATTTAAATAAGGTTTTAGCGTCAATTGAACGTTAGCATAGAATGGCGTAGATGATGAGTGCTCGACTCAGAATCCGAAGATCCGCGGGTTCGATCCCTGGCATGAGGCGAACAAAAATTGTTAAAAATAGATTTTTTAAAATTTTCGAAACATTCAAAGAGAGGGCAAAGAAGAGAGTTATCAAACTGGTTTCTATAAATTGACATTTAGAGAGAAAAGAGCAATGTGCGTGCTGCTCTCAAATGCTTTTTTCGCCATCGCACCCCCTAGCATGACAATGTCACCAGTGAATTCACTGTCCAACTCCTGTACAAATGTCATACAAAGTGTCATATGAATTGTCATGCATACCGGATCCAAAGTCACCGTGACTTCATCGATGATGTCAGCGGGACATTTGCCGCTGGGTCTCTATAGCGAATTCCAAGGGACCGGAAATAAAATTCATCACAGAGAGATTCGTTATAAGTCTCATTTCGGCGAGGAATGAAAAACTCCATATAAAAAAAGCTTCCGAAATTCCTGACAGGCATTTCTGACAGCTGTCCACAGTTCATTAAAAAAGTATCATATCATTTTAGTGCCTTTTTTTGCCTAAGAATGCACATCGAAACCCAGGCTTTCCTACCAAAAATAACTGAAGTTGAATTGTTTCTCGCAGAAAAGTGACAGTTGATGTCAAAATATTTTGAAGGTGGGTTAATAATACTTAAAAATAAGTTTCCATTTCGAAATTCAAACGTAAATTGAAATTTAAATCAGCTGTTTATGCCGTCAGGGCTGCCTAGAATTTTTTTATGATGCCGTTTTTTCCGCGGCGAAATAGCCTAGGAATTTCCGCGGGTATTTCTTACCGAACTGAGCGAAGCCTTTAACCCGGTAGCGCCTGAATTAAAAAAAATAAATATAAAAACTAAAATAAAATATGAACTGGTTCGAGTATGGCGATGACAGAAAACGAACCCTTTCAGTGATGCCATATGGCATCGCTAGGCTCTAACTGGGTTAAGAAAGGCACTAAAAATGTAGCGAAGAACCCTTCAGATGATTCCCTATAGAGGATTCATATAATCCTTATAGAGAGTTGATGTATATGCGAATCGATACCTTGAGCAATACTGATAGTCCCTATAGAGAGAAGTGTCAGTCATAAGAATTCCTTATAGAGAGTTTCGACTGTATAAATGAGAATCGATTAGACTTGAGCTAATTGAATACTGGTAGCATCCTCATATGACGGAAGTGTTTTTTTTTGTCAAATGCCAGACGATTGGTTAAAATGAGACAGATTGACCTTCTAATTGAACAGGCTGGAGTCCTGGTATTTCAATACCAGTAGTAGTATTTTTGTACTATGTCAGCGGAATTGTACTAAGAAGAGTAGTTAGGAATTACTTGGCAATAAGGCAGTAGTCCTGGTACAATACTCTAAGTAGTACCATTTGAACTAGTTGGAAAGTACTAAGAGGAGATAGGAATTACTGCTTGGGTGCTTACAATTTCTAATTACCATGTGCAAAATTAACAGTCTTGGAAAACGTCATTGAAACTGAGGTAGTAACATCCTACGAAATTTAATGAAACCCCAGACGTAATCACTTTTACATAGTCCAAGCCAATGAAACAACATCCATAAATCATTCAAAAAAAAAAAAAAAACATATAAAGCTACGAATGAGAAAAGAGAGAAAACTTCGCGACTTTCCAACAAATTTTTATGGATTTAAATTTACTTGAAAAAAAAAAAAGAAAATTCCTTTAAAAATTGCCCATATCCGTCAGCGAACCGTCAAAGTCAGTTACGATGCGATTGCTGCCATACATTTGCTGTGTGTACATTTAACCTTGTATGAACATCGAAGGCGTTCCTGTAAAATGCCTCCAACAAACTCATGTCTTCCCTCGCCGATGACCTCCACAGATACATAACTGCGTAAAGACTTGCCCACAAATATTCCCGGTAAGATAAGTAAACTGAAAGACGACAGCAGGATTCCTTCAAAAGCCAGCCACGCATAGGCAATTTCATATGATGAGAAAAACGTGATCGAAGCAAATTTTCGCTGAGGGCTTCGAATACTTGGGTTCATGTCAAGGCAAGGATGCCCTCAAAGGTCGGAGCATCATCGAAGAATTTACATTCCTTAGCCACATACAATACAATACATATTCCTTCATTGATCAAGCTAGAAAATAACTCCCCCCCGGAGCACTGAGATCACATCACTGAAATTATATGATTATCTCTGTGTGGATTTTGTGCCTTCGAGCAATAATTGTTAACAAAAATCTTTGCGATTTCCTACACATCGATACGGTCCGCCGACCTATAATTTGATTTGTATTTCGTCCAGAGCGCACTTTTCTTCTTCTCAGGCTTTTGCCAGTCCAGTTCAGTCGTGTGCATTTGCCTTCGCAACATGTTTGCAATTTTCCTGCAGCATTTTTGTGCGTGTTGCGCCGCATTTTTCCATTCCAAATAAAACTCACTTCACAATTAAGTGTCAATTTTATTCAACACCTTCGGACGGTCCGATCTGTGTTCGCCATTGATTTGTGGGCCATTTGGATTTTGTGCCAGTATTAATGCGATTTATCTGCATTTTCTTCATTTCCTTTTCTATTCGAATGATGCAGATTTGCGATCGCTAGGAAAAATGCGTTCAAAAGCTCTGTGCATCATTACGATTCTCTCCCCTTTAATCTTGGATACCGAACAATCAAAATTACTTTGTTAAGACATTTAACATCGTGTCGAGGCTGGCCGAGAGCAAAACCGTTCAAGTCGATGTGGGTGCACTTCAAATCGAGTACTTGGAGAACACGGAAAGAAAATTGTTCAAAAAAAAAAACAGATCCAAAATTTTAAAAACCTTTGAAGACTTTGATGCCCCATGAGCTTGTCCATTTGAGCGTAAGAAATTTTTCTAATTTTTTTTTCCTTTTCAAGTCGGGTCCAGTGGCAGTTTTAGGACTACCAGCGCCCTGGGCGAGATTTCTTCGGCACCCCCTAACCATTTAGAGAATTCACTAGTAAGTTTAAAAACGCCCCTTCATATCCGGTGCCCTGGGGGGTTTCCCAACTCAAACGCCGCTACTGGTCGAGCCAAAAAAAAAAGCACGCTAATTTTTGGACCATAAGCAGGGCTCGGATTTTGTTGACTTTTATAAATTTAAAGCATGCTTAAAGGGGCAAAATTTTTTCTAGCTAACATTTTACGAATAAGTTAAGCGAAGTTGAAATTCAAACCGCTTTTCTTACTTCAAAAAATTCATATTGAAGTTAAAAATCGAATTGAATCTTAACTTTATGCGAGTTGAAACAAATTTTTACTCCTTAAAGTATGCTTTAAATTTATAAAAGTCAACAAAATCCGAGCCCTGACCATAAGCCAGACTAAAAAAGGAATTAAAACTCCGAATAAATACATATAAACGGTCGAATAAAACAACAACAAATATTTCTAAATTTAACTCCAAAATGAAGTCTGATCGAAAGGGTTCAATTAACGCTCTGAAGGGAGGGAGGTATAAATCTCAAATTTGGCCAAGTAAAGCCCCTCCCTCTTCTAATTGGAGTAGTCCACCAAATTCGTTCCTTAATGCCTTTTTTGTGATTTTGTCCCATCTAGATCAAATTCGAATATTCATATGAAAAATTTCTCCCAGTGTACGAAAAGGCGAGGATCAAGGTTATTTGATTAATCGCTTCTAAATCGTTTGTAGCTTGGGGCAGACATTGAAAAATATTTTCGCAAATAAAGGCTATGAATTTCGTAATCCATATAACAGCGAGGGCGCGATGATGACGTTCAGTTAGGATCACAGTCTCATTGTTACTCAGGTAGAGTGGAAAGTACGCCAGCGTATCGCAATATTAAGTTTAATTCCCTTTAATTCCGTGAACCCAGCTCGATTTCGAGGGCATAAATCAAAGCAAGAGGGAAAAAAAACGAAATAGAGTGCCTCGCGTTTCAAGTTCACAAATCTGCGTTCCGCCATTCATTCATACCCATATGTATGTACATATGTATGTACATATGCGTTGTTCATATGAGATCTGCAAAAGCAATGAATTGCCTTATCTAGATAAGTTTTCTTATGTCAGATTTTGAATAGAAAACAAAGTGAAAGAAATAAAAAATAATAAATAAATAAAATGCGAATAAATAAGCCAAGCTGAGATGCATGCGCAAAGCAGTTAGCTCCAACCTTTGATACTCCACGAAGGCCTGCTGTAGTGGCAATGCTGCACAGATGGTGGTATGTGAGTGGCAAGAGGTCAAGCGCCAGGATGAGCTAGTATCAAGAATTGTTCGTTAACTCGATGCTTTGTACTTTAAGCATGTTTGACGACATGGTCATGGTAGCATCGTGCATCTCTCTCTCTCTCTCTCTCTCTCTCTCCTCATGCTATTTTTGCTCTTTTCAGCGTGCTTCGATGCTGTTTCTGAATTTATCAAAAAATGCTAATTGAATGTGTCATTTATTTTTGCTCCATTCTCGTTTGTTCCTGGCTGCATCACTATGTGGGTATCTGCGACTTTAATCAGTTTCTATTTTGCACGCTATGCAGCCCAGAGAATCCCAATATTGCCAACAGAATTCAGAATGGGATGCATGTGCATTATCAGTATATAAAACGCTATTGCTACCACGCAACGAAAAGGAAAAAAAAAATTGAAAAATAAATAAATAAAATAAATAAACTGAGTAACAATAATGGCAACTTTATTGAGACATCTTCAATTCGGTGGATAAATTTATTTGGATGAGAATGCCAAGTGAATCGTTAAGTCATCATTTTCGTGTTGACTAACTAAACTTTTTGAAATTATGGAGATATTGTACATCATATAAGGGAAAAGTGGTCGAATTCTGACCAGTGGCGTGTATTCAGAAAAAGAGGGCTTTGATAGTGCTTATATTTTCCACAGTGGTATATTGAACAATTATAAGATCATTAACCGAAAAAAAATTTGGAGGGGCTAGAGGAAGTTTAGAGAGTTATGGACCAAAAACCAAAAAAAATCCGAAAAATTCATGGCGCCCGATTTGGATGAAAATTTATATATAGAATAAGTGAAAAAATCTAAGAATTTTAGTACTAAAATTTTTTCAAGAAACGGATTACAACTAGTCTAGTTTTGGTCTAGTTCCAAACTAGTCGAGTTTGGTCTAGTTCCAAACTAGTCTAGTTTTGGTCTAGTTCCAAACTAGTCTAGTTTTGGTCTAGTTCCAAACTAGTCTAGTTTTGGTCTAGTTCCAAACTAGATACTAGTTTTGTCTAGTTAAACTAGCTGTTTGGCTAGTTCCAACTAGTCAGTTTTGGTCTAGTTCCAAACTAGTCTAGTTTTGGTCTAGTTCCAAAATCTGTGTCTAGTTCCAAACTAGTCCATTTTGGTTCTAGTAACTGTCCAAATAAGTCTAGTTTGGATCTAGTTCCAAAACTCAAGTAACGTTTTGGAGTCAACTTGCTATTCCAAATAGTATCTGTTTTTTATTCCAAATAGTCTGACTATTCAAATTCTAGTGGTCTAGAGAAACTGTCTGATTTTGTTAAAGACTAGTCTGAACATGTTGTTGAAAAATTTGGTCTAGCTTCCCAAACTTGTTAGTTCACTTAATAAGGCACTGAGTCAATAGTTTTCTATTTTAAATTTCCTTAATAGCTGATTGTCAGGGAAAAGCCTTAGAGAGTACTACATTAGTCAACTTGTTAAGTTTGAAAATTGGTATTAAATACTTTTATGCACTTACACCTGTTGTTTTCATATACAGCGAGGCAAAACATGTAGATGCATACATCTTTTCCTTAGCAATTGTCAAATTTCTAAAAAGTGACTCTCAGTTAACGACTGATCGTGTTTGGAGCCTTATGATGCATTGTTCACTTTGGGTCTTGTACCTAAATGACAGTGACAGCTCCAGCTGCCAACCGTATCTGAATCTAAAAATTGGGAATAATTTGGTTTAAAGTAATCCTAGCGTGAATTTTCATGTAAAGCTTTTGATCTCATATACAGACGATGGTCGAATAAGCATTTGAGAGCCGGTACATGACTCTTGTACACTTTCCTTAAAGCAATTGTCAAAATTTGTAGAAATTATTTGTTGAGCTGTCTCCGTGGCGTGGTTGGTTGAGATGCGAACTTACGATGCGAGAGGCTCGTGGATGTGGATGTTGAGTTGTGTCGTTTTTCTTCTTTCTTCTTCTTCTTTGGGTTCCTATGTTTGGCCTAAGTATGTCACCCTTTGTGACAGAAACACTGACCAACCGACCAATCATGAATTAAAAATTGGGAAAATTTGGTTTAAAAATCATGTTTAATTCTTCATTAGAAGCCTTTTTTTCTCATATTACAGACGGGTTCATATTTAGACACGGGTCAGATTTGTACTATTTTCCCTTAAAAGCCAATTAGTCATAAGATAAGAAAAGGATAACATAGGAAAAGTCCTTCAGAAGTTCACCAAACTTAAATCGAAAGTGTCGAATCGTTCTCCAGCTATGATCCTTTTGCTCTATGGGCATTCTTTGTTAATCTGTGGGCGTGGCTTTGAACCGATCACAGTCATTTACACTTACAATATTCCAAAGGTCTTTAAAAGTTTTTCTTCGAACCGTTAATTTTGCATTTTTCATACACAAAAACAAATCTTCGAATTCTGCAGAGATGAAGCACAATTTTTGTATTTCAAAATAGGCTGAATGTCTTGAGAAAATTTTGAAAACTATTCAACACTCAATTTGGAAAATGAACCGTCGATTTATATAGTTATCAAAAAATGGGTCCACTATAGCGCTTTTCAATATTTAAATGCACGTATTCGGAACTTTCGAAATTTTGGAGCCTACGACCTAGATTTCGAACACAATTTGCATAGAAAAGACCATTTTGAATTCTTCACATTTTGAGTGCAAATCAAAGACATAAGATTGATCATAACTTCACATGTATTCCGTTAAACATACTTTTCGAATAAATAACGATCGCGAATTCGACTTTTCACTTCACGCCAAAAACCGTCCGAATTTTCGCGTCACTCTTTGTCTGTGCACTTGACGGTCTTGCAACGTTGTGACGACTTAAGCTCGCGTCACGTCTATTTACCTTTAAGCTTACAACCTGCAAACATTTGAGCCTTCGAACATGTTGTATGCATGTTGCAGTCGTGGAGTTTTTGGACTTTCTCATAGCCGTATTGAGGAAAATTTTCTTCGGGGATATTATTGACCAAAAATGTTTGAACCCAATCAACGAAGTTGTCAGCTTGAAAGGCTCGTTAAGGAACGATCGAACGAGAGAATAAAGAGAAGAAGAAAGAAAAAAAAACGAACGGCTTCCATAGTATCCCTGACCTTCGTTTGTACCTACTAGGCATTCCTTTGGAGCACTTTTTTCGTTAAACTTCCGTTTTGTATGCTTGTTGGCTTCACATCGTTCATTAATAAGTCATTTTCTCTGTTTGTCATTTAAACATGTCCATTTGTGGTGACGTGCCAGCATGGACGATGATGCGATGATGCGATGATGCGGTGATGGTGCAGCGCGTGCAACGTGTCTTGAGTTGTCTTGCTGTCTCGTTTGTTTTTTGTGTTCTTTGTGGCAAATTTCCAAAGACGAAATGCGATTCACCTTTCGCGACATTTGGACAAGATGTATGCAATGAAAAATCAATGAAAGGAGAGGAAAAAACGACAAATAAGAAAAGGTAGCGATGTTAAACGCTGTTGATCGTTTGGTCTTATTATTTCGTTGTTGCCTCATTGCTCTGACTGCCTACATCCGAACGTACATACATACATATGTACCTGCGACAGTTGTTGCTTAGCTTCGTTTAGCTTTTTGCTGGTGCTCGTTCGTGAGGATCTGAACTTGGCTTCGACGCCGATTGGCGTTGGGGCGTATTTTTAGATTTTGCCCCTTGTAAGTTTCTTGTAATTTCTCGCAGCTTGCGTGCTCGTGTCGGCGATGTTAAATGGAATCATTTAAGGCACGATTCACTTTTTTTTTTTCTTTTTTGCTAAACGATTTTGTTGTTGTATTTGTTTATTTTTGCATTTCTAATTGAATAATGAGCGTTGGTGATACACCAGAATCGTTGTTGAGAGCCTGTGATGCACATAAAAAGTAATTTCGGTCAAATTCATTTAAGCCTTCGTTAAATTCGAGGACTATCATAATAGATATGGATTCTCTTGTGGAAAATATTTACAATAGCATTTAATTGCTGAACTGATGGATTCACACCTCAAATTTTGTGCGTAAGATTTATGGCTGATGCGCTTAGAGAGAGCATGTCTCCTTTGACAGCATTGAGTAATGCCACATTCGTTTATGGTCAAAGGAATTTGAGAATACGGTAAAAGAGTTAATTGCGCAGTCAGGCTGCCAATCGTCGCCAGCGTTCCAAATCTGTGAATTGCCATCACAGAACGTTTCATCGGCGTTACATCATGTGATTGAGGTGAGAAAGCGAGGAACAGCAAATTGATTGATTGTTCGCACGGTTACGGTTCCCTCTATCTCTCTCTCTCTCTCTCTCTCTCTCTCTCTCTCTCTCTCTCCTCTCTCTCTCTCTTTTGGAGTCACGCGTGAGGCTTCAAAGTTTTGGCGAAATTCAATTATATTTCTATTTTCTATTAACCCATTATAGTACATTGATGCCATATGGCATCACTTTGTCACGTTGCAGTTTTTCGGGCAATACTCACTCATACATGAACAAATTCACATTGACACACATTTGACAGTTTTATTTTCTATAGAAATGTTTGGCGCGTCTAACATTAACTTTATTTGAACATTTGCTTTTGAACTTTCGTCAGGAAATCATCATAAACACGAAACTCGAAAAAAAAAGAAAAAATGCCGGTCTGTAATGGGTTAAGCGGTGTATCAGAAAGATGATCGAATGAGATGCGTTAAACATATGGGAAACACTTTACTCTGTCGCCGAATATTGGTCAATTGATAAAGTTATAAGGATGGTTTCATAGTAAGATCCCGAAATATTTCTATACACATACATACGTTGATCTTTTTTGCATACAGAAATCATAATAAATATCTTCAAAATAGATATAACAAACATCCGTACAGCGATATGTCGATAAGTATGTTTTAAGACATGCCGATTTTATCCAACGATTTTTTTATTGTTCTGGACGATGACGATTGACGATAAGGGGGAGGAGGGGGTCTAAAATGGTCAAATAACATGCTGACGTAATATATGGACGGCCCCTCAGGGGAGGTGTTGGAAGAGAACAAGTAGAAATCGTCCGCACCAACGGCATAATTTGACAAGAAGATAACCTTAACATCAAAATTTTGAATTTTTTTAAAGTTTAAATTTACTTTTTTAGTTTTCATTTCACCTAAACAACGGAAAATCGTTATGATTTTTCAAAAGAGTAGACCTCAAGAGAAGCAAATAGAAAAATAACTTCGACGAAAATGGTTAGGTTAAAGTCGTTGTTTCGAACATATCTCGCCGAAAGAAAATTAAACAAACAGAAAATCGCCAGTTTAAGAAAAAACTTTTTTTTTTAATTTTTAAAGTTTATTTTGGTCAAGGAGATTTTCCATATATTTGAAATGTACATAAATAGTTTGGAAAATGAATTATATATCAACATTATACAATTATCCATTGAATGTACACAGGTCTAAGCATTGCTCTCAGTTGACAAAAAGTGTGCAATTAGACTGGTGTACACCGAGCCATTTTGCACAACTATGCGCGAAATCGGCAACAAAGAATAAATATCGATACATTTAAAAAGTCTTTGTGTCATCACGATCGCCGGCTGTTTTTGTTTACTTCGTGTGCTGTGAAATGCGGTCGGTACTTTTAATTCAATTTAAATTTAATATTTTGTTCAAATCAGAGAAAAGCTATTACAATAAAATACACAAATAATACTCCAAGCGGACTTAAAACGTAATCAATATGGTGCTGGACGTGAGCGACACAACAACAGCAGAGAAACAACACCCGAAAGCGAAATAAAATTTTGTCGACTCTGCTTAGAGGAAACCGATTTAATAGGCAATCTTTTTTGTGAAGACCAAGAGGGTGACGACGTTGGCAATAATACGCTTTCCCAAAAGCTTTTCGAATTGTTTCAAATTAAGGTAAGCAGATGGAAAATGTTAAAATTTCTACGTATAAGAGTGAGACGCGGGATACTGACAGTTCGATGCGTAGAGATGAGAACCATGGAGTTATCGATAATTCTTGGCGGTATAGGATTTCATTCTAAAAACAACCGTTATTTAATAAAATAAAAATTTAAATTATTTATTTCTTTTTCAGTACGAAAAGACACCATCTCTGCCAAATAAAATTTGCAAGGAATGTCTCGAAATGATTGAATCATTTTCAGTTTTCCGAGAAAACGTGCATAAAATTGAGTCGGAGTTGCAGAAACGTGTAGCTAGACTAATATATGGTGGAAGACCTGGAGAAAAAATGTTAAAAGTTTTAGATCATCCGCCCCGTGCAGGTCTGAATGGGCATCCTGGAGTCTTTGTGCCCGAGGAAAATGATGTAATTATCGAAGTGAACCCTGAGTTAGATTATGAAAGCTCAGATGAAGACTTCTCAATGGATTCTGATTCCGAAGTTGAGGATGAATCGAATATGGAAACAAAAGTGGCGGAAGTGGCAAGTGTTACCAATAAACAGCTTGAAAATATATCAACAAGAGTTGAAGAGCCTAATGCGATGGAGGTTGAAACGTCTGACAAAGTAGAAGATACAAAAATAAACAGAGTTATCGAAACTACAATGTTGATAACAGCGAATATTGTCGAGAGATCCTACATAATGGAGGGTGAACCAACAAAAATCACATATTCTTGCCAATATTGCGATACAACTTTCTCTGATAGACCAACTTGTTCCGAGCATGTAGCGCTCCATAACCCGGCAGGACCATTTCAATGCAGCTTCTGCCCCTTTGGGTATATAAACCGTCCTGAACTTATTGCACACATTCGCCAGTCACATGAAAGCGAAAGGCCGTACATTTGCATAATGTGCAAAAGAGGATTTTTACGTCGTTCAGACCTGCAAAAACATTCGATTGTCCACACTGGAGTCAGACCATTCACTTGCAGTATATGTGGCAAGAATTTTTCACGAAACACAAACCTAACAAAACATTTACGCGTTCATAAAGGGGCAAAAAAAGCTAACACAAACACAGCACCATCCACACGAGAGGACTCCATAGTTAAATCGCAACAAAAACAGCAATCACAACATTATGAAACGAATAGCATGCGAACTTATGAATCTAACGCTGAATTAGGTGATCCAAACACCTTGTCTGCAACGCAAAGCACACAACTTTCAATAAGCAGTACTGACAATACAAATTCCAATAGCATACTTGCATCACAATTGCAGAAGCAGCAATCATCTGGAAAACAGAAACCACCTCCATCACTTTTGACACCTACTCCTCCCAAACAATCCCATTTTTCCAGACACTTTGTTTGCGAAGTTTGTTCGCAGTCGTTTTTGCGCGAACGTGACTACCAACGGCATCAAGCCTTGCATCTGGATACGCTATTCTCGTGCAAACAATGCGGCATGATCTTTAGTCGGCGCGAAAAGCTCGCACGACACGAATTAGACCAACACTCTCAGCAATATCCTTGCAACATTTGTCACATTCCATTTACAAAGCGTTCGGAATATGAATTGCATATGAAAATGCATCAATTGCAACAGTCGGTTACCGCTACAGCCCAGGCTGCTTCTTTGTTAAGTGCTGGTGGTTTTTTGCCTGGCTATGGCTTCAACAATCAACAACAACAACAGCACAGCTACAGCAGCAACAATATCAACAACAGCAACAATATCAACAAAACTCATCAATGCCCCCACCACCCAGCAAAGAATTTCGCAGCCCACAACAACGACCCTCAGTTGCTGATATGAACTTCTTCAGTCAAATGCTACCCACGATGAACTTAGGATTTTACAACGAGTCACGGTCTGAAAAATGAAATAGGGCTTAGTCGCCCCATAAGAAGTAAAATTAGAATTTATTTCATCTCCACCGTTTTGTGATTTATTCCATTATCAATGAATAAGTGGGGAATAAACGTTTGCCTTAAATAGTTATATGGATTTTTAAAAATAACGCATGCATCTCTGTTTTAAATAAAGAATTAAGACCTTTTATATAGTACACCCTTTGTTAATTGATCGCAGCATAGTTTTATTTTGTTTGAAAAAATTGATCGACTTTTTTATTGTACGATTAAATATTTTTTGATGAAATAAAAATGTGTGACGAAGAAGAAGCGCTACGATTTGTTATCAGCAAGTTCATCGACTGACTACTGGACGTTATTGGCTCTCATTAGATACTTTGAAGAAATGAAATGCTTTAAAATATTAACCAACATGAAATTTCATTGTAGGGTAAAACATCTTAATCACCGGAAATATCGATAAGCGTATGACCAGCTGCTCATCCCTAGCTGCAGCTGTTTATGTTTATCCCTCATAGTCAATTTTGCACTCAATGCCCTCAGCAAGTTAAAGTTGCTGTGCATTGAAACGATCATCCAGTAATAATATTTAAGTATAAAAATCATATCCAGTACCGAATTAGTCAAGCGAACATTGTGCAATAACAAGAATATGGTGGATTGTGAAAGCAATGCAATAACAACAGAAACAGAAAGTGAAATCAAATTTTGTCGACTCTGCTTAGAGGAAACCGATTTAATAGGCAATCTTTTTTGTGAATACCGAGAGGATGACGACGTTGGCAATAATACGCTTTCCCAAAAGCTTTTCGAATTGTTTCAAATTAAGGTAAGCAAATGGAAAATGTTAAATTTTCTACGTATAAGAGTGAGACGCGGGATACTGACAGTTCGATGCGTAGAGATGAGAACCATGGAGTTATCGATAATTCTTGGCGGTATAAGATTTCATTCTAAAAACAACCGTTATTTAATAAAATAAAAATTTAAATTATTTATTTCTTTTTCAGTACGAAAAGACACCATCTCTGCCAAATAAAATTTGCAAGGAATGCCTCGAAATGATCGAATCATTTTCAGTTTTCCGAGAAAACGTGCATAAAATTGAGTCGGAGTTGCAGAAACGTGTAGCTAGACTAATATATGGTGGAAGACCTGGAGAAAGAATGTTAAAAAGTTTTAGATCATCCGCCCCGTGCAGGTCTGAATGGGCAACCTGGTGTCTTTGTGCCCGAGGAAAATGATGTAATTATCGAAGTGAATCCTGATTTAGATTATGAAAGCTCAGATGAAGACTTCTCAATGGACTCTGATTCCGAAGTTGAGGATGAATCGAATATGGAAACAAAAGTGGCGGAAGTAGCAGAGAGCAGCGATAAACAAATTCAATCTTTATCAACAACAGTCGCGGTCCCCGGTGGGATGAAGGCTGATGGTTTTGATGACGTTAAAAACACAAAAATAAATGAAGTAAACGAAACTACAACGTTGATCAAGTGGAATATCGTGGAAAAGTCTTACGCATTGGAAGGGGCACCGACAAAAATCACATATTCTTGCCAGTATTGTGACATAACATTTTCAGAGAAAATAGACTGTGAAAAGCACGTTTTTGAGCACAATCCTATAGCTCCCTTTCAGTGCAGTTTTTGTCCTTTAGGATTTTTAGACCGTCCTGAGCTTATAACACACATTCGGCAGTTTCATGAAAGCGAAAGGCCATACATATGCGCAACATGTAAAAAAGGTTTCTTACGTCGTTCAGACCTAAGAAAGCACACAATTGTCCATACTGGAATAAGACCATTCACTTGCAGTATATGTGGCAAGAATTTTTCACGTAAAACTAATTTAACAAAGCACTCCCGAATTCATACAGGCATAAAGCCACACATCTGTGTACATTGTCCGCGATCTTTTGCCACTGTTACCGAATTAGTTCGACATACACGCACCCATAATACTAATAAAGCAAGCAACGATCAACTTACAGAATATAACCAAGCGCAATTTAAAAGCGATAAGGAACTATTTAAAAGCCCTGAAGAAATAGGAAATACAAAAACAGCAACCTGCACTTCGATGGACTCTATATTTAAGGTGCCGCATCAATTCCAAGAAAAACAACAATCAGAACAATATGAAATAGATAGCAGAGATATATTTGACTCTAATCTGGGACTGACTGATCAAAATACATTCCTAACACCGCAAAGCATACCATTTCCAATGATTAATACTGAAGTTACAAATCGCGATAAATTCTTCCCCTCAGACTTGGAGCAGCCAAGTTCTTCTGGAACACAAAAATCGCTTCCATCACTTTTGACATCGGCGCCTTCCAAACAACCCCATTTCTCCAAACACTATGTTTGCGAAGTTTGTTCGCAAACGTTTTTGCGCGAACGTGACTACCAGCGGCATCAAGCCTTGCATCTGGATACGCTATTCTCATGCAAAAAATGCGGCATGATCTTTAGTCGGCGCGAAAAGCTCGCACGACACGAAATAGAAAAGCACTCTCCGCAATATCCTTGCAACATTTGTCACATTCCATTTACAAAGCGTTCGGAATATGAATTGCATATGAAAATGCATCAATTGCAGCAGTCGGTTACTGCTACAGCCCAGGCTGCTTCGCTGTTAAGTTCTGGTGGTTTTTTGCCCGGCTATGGCTTCAACAATCAACAACACACAACAGCAGCAGCTACAGCAGCAACAATATCAACAACAGCAACAATATCAGCCAAATTCATCAATGCTTCCACCGCCCAGTATAGAATTTCGCAGCCCACAACAACGACCCTCATTTGCTGATATGAACTTCTTCAGTCAAATGCTACCCACGATGAACTTAGGATTTTACAATGAATCGCGATCTAACGAGCGAAATAAATTTTAGTCATAGCATTGTAAGTAAAAACTATTTCGTGATTTTTTTTATACATTCTATTTTTATGGATAAATCATTAGACATATTTAATTAATAAATTAGTTCCTTTTTTTCCAACAGTAGCGTAACTCAGTATAAGTTTATTCGTCGATTTGGACTCATATCGTTTTCAATTTAATGGAAAACAAGTAAAGAAGCTTACATCGGCTAAGCCGATTGCACACATACCTTTTCCTCAGCCTGAAATATGTTAAAACATTACCTTAACAAAAATTTCTGCCGTTTTCGTTGTTCTAGCTTGGATATCTATTTATACCTTATCTGTAGTTCGATTTAGCTTCTAAAACTCGAAATTATTATTAAGCACAAAATTTTCGCGGATGGTGAGCATGGTCAAGTTTTAACCGTTAGAGGACATTTTGTCTAGCTGCGAAATACTCAATTCAAAATAGTGAAAATCAAATTTTCGCGAATTTCGCGAATGTTAGTCATGGCCAAATTTTAACCTTAAGTGACGACTTTATTTGGCGCCAAAATACACAATCAGAAGAAGAAAAAAAAAAACATTTTTGTATACAGATATGAGAATAAGAGAAAGAGTGTTTTTTTCTAATGTGTAGGATGATGACCATAAATATAGCGATGTCGCAATTTTTTTTCAGCGAAAGCTTAAGTCTACATAATAGCTATACACACACCAAATTTCAATAAGCTGGGATGTATAGTAAAAAAGTTATTCACGGAAAACGTTAAGAATCGTGATTTTTGAAACTTCTGAACCACTTCCCACGACCCAAGAAGGGACTAAGAAAAAAATTTGTATGCAGTTTTTCGGACATTTACCTGGTTCAAGTCCATGCCAAATTTCAATATGATATCTTTCATGGCTTAGGAGTAAATTACGAAAAACTAAAGTGTAACCGACAGACAGACAGACAGACAGACAGACATGGCTAGATCGATTCCTCTTGTCACCCTGATAAAGAATATATATATATGTCTATATCTATCGCGACTCCTTTGGTATGTTACATACTCCGTGCCAAACTTAATATACCCTTTCCTTCGGAAAAGGTATAATGAGAGTTTCCTAAAACTAGGTAAGCTTGAAAAACGATATACCTAACGTTATAAAGTTACATGCTGGTGACGAATCGTCTATGAGAATAAATGAACCCAGACGCATCAGAACATTGACAACTTCCCCACCACGAGGCAGGGCTCAAGAAAGCGTACTCCATTTGTGATTGTAAAATAAAATCACTATAAAATTATGGAAAAAGAGAACTTCCGCTTAAAATTAAATCAACACAATTTTCTTCTTCCTTCCTTCGTTGCTTGCGAAATTTCGGTTGAATCAAAACAAACGATAGAAATAATAATTATATCAATTTTTAACATTTATTCAAGCCCCTTTGATAAGAAGATGACCTTCTGCTTCTGTTAGTCATAAAAAAAAATATGTAAACAAACGAATCACACCCTGTGCGCCTTTTTTTTTTTTTTTTTTGCTTGAAACAAACGAAGAAAACAATTTGTTTTTGCTCCACTTTTGTAAACAAACTCTTCCATTACCACTTCCATTTTACTTGGTAAAGAGAGCCAATGAGAAAGAAGCTTTGAAAAGCCACCTGCTCGCATGTCGCTCATTCATTCACTTATTCAATTGCGTTCAGTTCAATTCTGACTGTTGACAAAGGCACTCGGGTCGACGGATTTTCATCGCGTGGCATAATTTTGTATATACGAGCGAAATTTCCCGCACACCACCGCATTTCATACGCCGGTACGCGGTTCAAAGTGCGTTTGGGGAAATTTACTTCAATTGGAATTCTCCTCGCACAATATTTTTTTGAAAACTTCTTAAAAGAAAACTTAAATTAAAAACAAAAAAAAAAAAAAAAAAACCGTTTCACAAACATAAACCAATTGTGAAATATTTCACAATAAATGCCATTAGAGGCTGACAGTGATTATTGTGTTTACATTTTGAGATAAAATTTTATTCAAATTTTTTAAATATCGCACATGGCAATTATGCCATAAAAACCAAAACGTGTACGAAGCCAAAAAAAATAAAAAAAAATACATTAATATTATTTTTGAATAAATTTCACCTGTTGAAAAGTTACAGCCTTCAAGGGGTGAGTAAATAGCAAGTATAAAGCAATCAAATTGAAATCAATCACCTTTCAGCTTGTTCCTTTGTTTGATTCCTGCTGTTTTGTTCCCTGAAAATTGTCCTCTTTATCATTTAACCATAATCATATGAAAACAGGTCAATCCAACCGCACGTGTCCGCCTTCCTGAACATATTGAATTGAATGCTTCATTCGGAAAGCATAGAAATGTGTCTTAAATGTTTTCTCAACATTTTCGACATTGAAAGGTGTGTACTCAATGTCACGCAGACGATTTGATTCCCTTTGTTTTTTTTTTCTTCCCATAACCAACAGACCCATATCTTATTTGGCCTTGTTCTCTTGATATTTTCTCGCCTTACACAGCAAACTCAGTAGCTCTTTGACCCTCTCGAGTGGTTCGATTGAATTGAAAATTCCCATTAAAGGCTCTTAGTGTTTCCTTTGTACGATTGAAGGAGCGCGATGAAAAGAAAAATTATGCTTAATAGATTCCGATATTGTGGCAGTTTTTTTTTCTTTTTAGCATTTTTATTAATCAATTAACACATCATGACCGAAACGTGCCCACAACGATAAAGCTAATGTGAATGTGAAGTCATAGTCATAGTTTATGTGCTATAGTTTTTGATGAAATCCGTTTGGTCTGGATAATGGAAAAATCATAGCATATAAATTATTTGAACTGCGTATATTTTCCATTAGCTTCAAAGGGTTTCTTTCTTGAACACATTAAATTTGTCCTTCAAATGAAACGTAAAGCTTAACGGAAAGGTAAATTTCAAAGTTTATTTCGTAATTAAAGTCAACAGTTGTGATCCAGTTGTGGAAAGTTCACGGAAATTAAAAATTCAAAAATGCATTTTTAATGAAGTAAAAGTACAGAAGAACACCTTTCATAAATGCTTGCACACTAATGCGATAATCTATTTTGCTACCCCAGCGTAAGCAGGGTATATTAGTTTTATGCAGATCTTGTAACAGTTAGAACTAAGCTCCGTAGATATAGACATATGTTTATATTCTTGATCAAGATCGAACACGATTTAGAGATGTTCTTCTGCGGTCGGATGTCCTTTCAAACGGGTAACGTCTAAATTTGGTACACAGGTATGTTGAGTCCCGAGAACGAGACATGGGCTGACCAAAACAAATGAATGCTGTAGGAGAAAAATTTATGTAGTCCGCTCAGTGGCATGCCCACAATGGGAGATTTCTTGTACCTTCCGAAGTGAATAGCGTAGAAGCTTCAAATTCAAAACATAGGTTGACCAATAGGTTGCGCCAATATTGTGGGTATATCAAAGACTTTAGCTTTCTTATTATTACTAAGACTGTAAGAGCACCACGACCTAAAAGATCTTTTGTCCAGCCCGTATTCCCTTAGAATAATTTAAGACTGTTGATGAATCTTAGAATTTCCTCAGAGAAATTTAGGAGACTTTGGTCAAAGAAAGACTTCGCACTGGAAATTCAAGGTTGCAGAAAACGAGGGCGTCCGAAACAGCGTTCGATGGACGCAGTAGAATGGGACCTCGATACTGTAGAGCAAAATTGGAGAAACGGACCCCGGGATAGGCTAGGACATTTAAATACGATAGAAGAAGAAGAATATGCATCTAAGAATTTCTAAGCGACTAATTCCTTGGGGGACCAATATTTTTGCCCCCAGGACTCGCGACAGGATATGCACACAAAACATGCTCCATTGTTTCCTGCTCTGACTTACAAATTCTACAGAGATCTTTGTTTATCACACCAATCTTTTTCATTTAGCTTTCTTACTTTTTACAGTTTTTAAATAGCCGGACTTTGCCATTAGGTTAATTTATTTTAGTTGTATAAATGCCTAAAGGATTTTAATAGGTACTATTACTTGTAAATTGTATTACGCTCTCTATAGTGTGATTCGCCGTCGATATGGTCGTGCATAGTCCTTTTCTCTGCTGCGTTGTTTACTCAAATTTCCGTTCCAAGACAATACCAATTATGGCTGTGTTTCCCCTGCAGGAAGCCTGTCGCCATATGGCCCCATGTCTATATTGACGTCAATATAGACAAGAGAACAACAGTATTTATAGGCGGTGTCATTGGAGAAACTGTACTGTCAAGAGGTATAGTTCATCTTTATTGACTATGTCAACAACGTGTCTCCTTATAAAAACGAAAGAGTACTTCTTTTGTCTACATAATAGTACCCGACGTCAATAATTCGTCAATATTTCTTCGGTCAATTGTTGACATTCAATGCCCACTCAATGATAAAATGTCAATAGGCAAAGGCTTGGGGCGGGTATAACTGGTCAGTAGTGACGTTGGCGCGGCCAGTAGAAAAAGAGTATAGATTCACTATTGACATTTCCTACAGGGTCCTTTAATGCCATACGTGCATATTGTATACATATTGTATAGTATGTATGTATGGAATGTGGAATGGACGATTTTGCTAATGGTCTTACTTTGTGAGGAACCTCCTCATTTTTTTTCTTTTTCTTTGATTATATGTCATTTATGTGAAAACTAAGACACGCCTTAGGCCAGAAATGTACCTAATTAGTACTGTACAATGTATTTGAAAAAGTTTTCTATTTTATATGGTCTATTTAGATTAATATGGCCGAATGAGCTGTTGTTTTGTAAAATCGAAATAAAAAGCTTTGTCTAATCTGGTTTATTTGCAGCCTTGAACAGATTTTAAGGTGCTTAGTTGGGATGTCCGAATGTGTAAGGAATGAATGGCGATTAAAATCTAAAGCTTTTTGTTCGATCTGAACCCGAAATCCATACGATCCTTCCGATGAAGCCCTAGAGTTTTAACCCAAAAATTAAATTCTCAACCTTTTCCATTTCAATATGCAAGTGTCATTTTCTTCACTCAAAATTTCTTTATTTATTTTTTTTATTAATTTATTATGAAAATTATATTTCAATTCAATTGAAAAGCACCTGCCGTAAAGGAAATTTGGTTCACTTCCACTTCTTAACTATACTTTATGAAAAATTAATGAACTTAACAGTAGTTTCCCATTGTTACTATAATTTAATGTTCTGTTACCCATATTTTACCTGGTTGAACAAAAAAAATGCGAAATATCTCCATTTAAAGTGTTTTGCAAACGATCAATAATTCATATCATGGAGGTATTTCCAGCTGGTAAGGCTGCCCAGTGGCGTAGCGTGACATTTCGGCGTCCCGGACGCAATGGAGGAAATTCCAACCCTCACCCTAAATAAAAAGACCTTTACAAATATTTGGGCACCCGGGGAAGCTTTTCCCTTTGATCCCCCTACGCTACGCTACTGAGGCTTGCCATCGTAAAGGGATTTTTTTGTCAAATGGTCTACGAAGCTGGCAAAAAAATATGAAGACAGGAAAAAAACGACAAAGGCATAACTAAATGCAATTAATTTGTTCAAGGGAAGGCGAACGATCGGTAGACGACGTGACACTTTGCACATGATTCATTTTCCTATTAAGAATATAATTAACGGTTCTTTATTGTAGGGAAAATTTTTTCTTTAAAATTGACGAGGCAGGTGCGTTGAAAATATGTTCCGGAAAAATATAAAAAAGCCCTCCGTAGTTGAAAGCATTGAGTATACTCATGTAACGATACGTATGTATGGTTATATTTATCTGCTTGTGCTATGCTAAGCGTTGACAAAACAATTTCATACAAAATCGATTATGCTATGCTATGCTTCGATATGCCATGACTGAATGCACCTTTAATCATGCTTAACATGTCGTGAGCTATAGTTCTTAAGTTAAATTAATTTTGATTGAGTAAATCGGAATATTATTGTTGTTAATTTATATATTTCTTTTTTTTCGAAAAATATTTAATGACCAGGGCTCGGATTTTGTTGACTTTTATAAATTTAAAGCATACTTTATGGAGTACAAATTTTTTTCAACTCACATGAAGTTAAGATTCAAAGAGATTTTTAACCTCAATATTAATTTTTTTGAAGTTAGAAAAGCAGTTTGAAGTTCAACTTCGCTAAACTTATCCGCAAAATGTTTGTACGAAAAATTTTTCGCCCCAAAAAGTATGCTTTAAACATATAAAAGTCATCAAAATCCGAGCCCTATTAATGAAAAATGACACTGTATCCGCAAAAGTGTTACAACTCAGAGATATATACTCCTAACATTATAAAGTTGCATTTTAATTGATCTCACTGATTAAAATGTCTAATTTAGAAATTAAATTTGAACAACCGATTGATATAGCACGAAAACCGAAAAAATAACTAGCTGTGTGCTTTCGAATATTTACAAAACCACTTTATATAATTTGAAGCCTTAACCAATGGAGCTTAATTAAAGCTTACTTGAGGCTTAAAATCCTTGCTCGTGACGTTTTTAAATGGACAAAGACACAAGGACGAACAAATTTCTGACTGGCAGAAATATTTGTTATTTTTATAAGCATACTTTTTGGGTGCCGAATTTAATATTTTAACATCAGGACTCGGATTTTGTTGCTTTTATAAATTTAAAGCATATTTTAAGGAGAAAAATGTTCTTACCAACATTTTTCGAATAAGTTTAGCGAAGTTGAACTTCAATAGCTTTTAACCAATCAGGATTTTGACTTATAAATTTAAAGCATATTTTAAGGAGAAAAATGTTTCTTACCAACATTTTTCGAATAAGTTTAGCGAAGTTGAACTTCAAACCGCTTTTCTAACTTCAAAAAAATTCTTATTGAAGTTAAAAATCGATTTGAATCTTAACTTTATGTGAGTTGAACAAAATTTTTACTCCATAAAGTATGCTTTGAATTTATAAAATCAACAAAGTCCAGAGACCTGCACATTATAAATTAACTAATATAATGAAAATAATGCGGTTTTCAAGTTTAAGGAGTGTATTTTGGGACGCCTAAAAATAATTTAGTTTCAAAATAAAATAAAAATCAGTTGGATAATCTCTGATCTAAGCCATAGAACAACATTATATGGCCATGCATGGGCTCCAGATTTTGAAAATCGACACAACTAAGTAGAGTTTTGTCAATCTCCTTGCAATAATACCACATCAAACACGCACTTTTATACTTAGCCCGATTCTAAGTGAATATTCCCCACGGAATTTTCACCCTACAAAATTTTTCTCCACTGAAAAAGGAGGTATTTTAAGCATCAATAAAAGTAAGAATTCAATGACTTTTTCTGAAAAATAATTGAAATTTTTTATCCCTTTATATTACCTTCCCAGTGTGCATAGAATGGGAGAAGTTTTTTTTTCAAATCCACAAAGGAAAATTCCCTGCCAATATTTAGAAAGTCATTTAAAAAATTCATAATTCTGACGCAACTTCAAAAGCTTTGACGACGTTTTTCCATTAAATTTTTATAAAATTCTCTTTACCTTCAGACTGAAAAACTATTAGCTTATTATTTTAAGAACGTAATTTCATGCGTTTATCTAATAACAAGCTTAAAGGAAAAGCTATTTTCCTTCATTAAATGAAACTTGTTTTAACGCAATCAAAGCGGGGGGTGCGCCCATCCAAGAAACGAAATTTGCGTGTTCCGTTCGACGTACACACTTACATACATACATACATACATACTTATTGCTCAGAAAATAGGACAAAATTTTAAGGGAAGAGAAACCAAGCAATAGATAGAGGGGGAGCGCAAGAGAGTGAGGGAGAGTGACGTCCATAGAGGAAGGAGTGGAAAGTAGCGAAGCCTTATCACATCAAATAATTTGAGCACGTTATCTCGTTTTAAGCCAATTATCTAAGCAGAATTTGTTTGAAATTCTCTTTTCTGCTAAAAAAAAAAAAAGAAGATTAAATTTTCGTTTGTTGAAAGCCGATAATGTCATCAGTAATAAAACTAAAATCTATTCGGAATGCGAGCGTGAAACTTCGTTTTTTTCGCAATAGTTTTAAGTTCAATGAACTTTCTTTGTTTTTGCTCAGTGTAGTCCCCTTTGAACTATGCATGTACCCATTTGGAACTGCGACCCCTCGAAGAAAGTTCGCAAGTGCTTGTCATGATGACTATTCCGATTATTGACTATTGAAAATTTCGATTTTTTTATTTGAAATTCATGAAAGTTTTCCTTTAAAGCTACAGGATATAACATGTGAGGAACCTAATAAGTTTAATTATTGGCCCAAAGCATTTAAATTTACCTTTTAAACAAGATTGCTTTCTTTTTATTACGCTAATCTATCAGCAATACTGAACTTCAGTAGGTCCCGGTATATCAGCCCCGAAGGCATATAAGTGTATACTCCCGGGGAATTTTTCCCTGTGAATTTGAAAAAAAAAATCTCCCATTCAAGACACAATATAAAGGGAGCAAGAATTTCGAACATTTTTGAGCCGAGGTCTTCATAGAATCCGAAAGATGTCGGAATTGGAATTTTAGTCGACTGAATTTTCATATATATCTGACAGACAGCCGGATAAAATAGGGTTCTGTGCAACTAAGAACCGATAATGATACCGATTCAAAACCAAAAACGACCAAATTTTTAATTTCTGTATGAATTTTCGATCGGTTTTAATTCCGATTCCGACAGCTATCGGATTCTGTGACACCTCTGATTTTTTTGTTTTTTTGTTCGCTTAGAATACTTCCTTTTTCTGCAGAGAAAAATTTATATGGGAAAAATTCCCGGGGAATAGGGCTGTATATTAGAAATAGGGCTGTATATTACGATCACAAATTATTACCCTACAAATAATCGAGGAAATAGTTAATTGCTGCCTTAGCACTGTACAGCTTCTCGAGGCAGCAGGAGAACTGGTTACTGCAATCTAAAATAGCCTTGCATACAATCACCTAATGGCTGACTTTGAATGTGTTGCCCTGACTAACTTGGAGTCTTCGATAACCCCCATTTAAGACCCGACGAGCTGAGGCTCGAGTACTATCTAAATGTCCTCTCCTTCATAAGGAAAGCCGAGAGTATACTAGAACAAACCAATGAAATGGGACTAAATGGCATGACAGACTTATTGTGGACCTCTAATTCTTCAGGGAGGGTAACCTTTAAACGCACAAAAACAAACAAAATGGTTCCCCATTATCGTAAGGAGTGCCTCTGATTACGATAGTTGTATCATCCAAACGACAGACTGAAGAAAGACTGTAGAAACAACGCCATGAGTTAGAAAAAAGAATAGCACAGTAACTCATACCCAAAAGTATCTTCACAAACAAAAGATCCTTTGTTTTTATTTATTAAATATTGATAATCGAAATCTGTTCTAAGGTAAAATTTCTACCAGTCCTCGAACTTATCGCCCATATAACTTTATCGACTGGATATTGAGATGCCCACTGTAACTCACTGCCCTTGCCAAACTGAAAAAAAAACATACCATCGATCACTTTTCACGCTGCTGGTCGTTCATAAATGGCAACCCTATAGACGCAAGTGTATTCGGGATTTCCATGATTTCCCGAAAATACAAAACGAACACGCTGACAGGCACTCTCAGCACTAACTGCAAAACTCTGAGTGGGTGAACGATTTTGGAATTCAAAGTCCCCCAAGAATTTCTCCGAGTTATTGGATTCGATGGCATAGACACTGATATACAGCGGTGCACTCGACGTCAATAGCAATGGTGATCGGTATTTCGGTATGTGATGTAAAACGATCGTCTCGATGTGGATACGTTCGGGCAATGCAATGACGACGACAGCTTTTTTATTCTTAAAAGCGAAACAGCATCCCAGTTCCATGTCGGAACGTAACATCTGTTCCGGTGGATTTCGGTTTGCGGTTATACCGATCCAGTTCAAAAAATTCCCATTTTCGGCGAGCTCAGCTTCAACGTATTCGATGTATGCACCAAGAGTTTCATCAGCATAATTTACATTCGATTCTTTGTCGTCGTCGTCGGAATCAATTCTGATGATAGATCGTCCGATTTCCCAGCAATGGCTAAATGCGATGGTCGCATCTTCGCCTTTAATGTTCCAATTTGTTGCAAAATATCACCGAGCTCTTCTTCAATGACTTTGCGCACTAAAGAGTACATATTTTCTCTAGAATTTCCGGGGACGAGCTCATTTGCTGTATAACCCTCAGATTTTAGGGTCTTCAGTTCAATTGCGCGCCTCGCACTGTAGTACATGTTGCCTGCAAGCAAAGCTACTAATGTTAATAAAAATACCATCGAATATTTTGACATTTCTGAGAATGATTTTCGAATTATTTTTTTTTTTTTTTATAAAAAAAAAACTCTCTCCTACTTGACTTTTGTTTCCACTTCGGATGTAATCAGAGTGTGCCAGATCAGTCCCGTATAACTGATCTAGTGAACCTACACCTTTCGAACTGTGACTGGTTCAATACGTTTGCATGTGTTGAATATTTTGGAGGAATTGTTACGCAGGATTTAATGGACTATTGGAAACCCGGCACAAGGGATAGAAAAGAGCTAAAGCATTATAATTTGAGTGGCGCATGCTGAGTAAGTATGTATATATCTTCAATACCGACCCCAAAAGTCGCTTGTTATACCCGGCAGATTTAATATTCAATATTGCTTGGAAGTTATAGAGATTGAGTGAGTGAGAGTAGAGAGAGGAGAGAGAGAGAAGAGAGAGGAGAGAGATGAGACGAGAGAGAGTGAGAAGTGAGAGATGAGAGAGAGAGAGATGAGAGAGAGAGTGAGAGAGAGAGAGAGAGAGAGAAGTGTGAGAGGAGAGAGAGAGAGAGAGTAGAAGAGAGTAGAGAGAGAGAGAGTGAGAGAGAGAGAGATGATGAGAAGAGAGAGAGAGTGAGAGAGAGAAAGAGAGTGAGTAGAGAAGAGTGAGAGAGAAGAGAGAGAGAGAGTGAAGAAGAAGAGAGTGAGAGAGAGAGGAGAGAGAGAGTGAGAAGAGAGTGAGAGAGAGAGAGGAGAGGATAGGGAGGAGAGAGAGAGATGAGAGGAGAGAGTGAGAAGAGTGAGAGATGAAGAGAGAGTGAGAGAGAGTAGTGAGAGAAGTGAAGAGAGAATGATGAGAAAGAGAGAGAGTGTGTGAGAGAAATAGAGTGAGAGAAATAATGAGAGAGCGAATGGAAAATCGTTTGTATAATCATTCGTTTATCATAAATTTTTTTGACTACTCACTTTGCATAATGCAACTACTGTTACCATTTAAGCGAAGTCTCCCATGAATTAAGGACTAGAATATTTCAAAATCAAACTTGAGGCAATTTTGGCCCTAAAAAAAACTGGCGAATGTGAATATTACTCTCCTGTTTTTGGGATAAACAACTCTCTATCATGTTATTTAAGCTTTTGGAAACATTTGGCGGCATTTTCCACTGTGACTTAGGGCGACAATTGATATAAATCTGGCCCTGCTCTACCCATTTCTAATGCGAAGCAAATTCGCAAAATACTTACGTTCAAGTATGACCAAATGTTTGCGTTTCTGGGAAAAATTTGTAATTAATTTTACGATTTGCTTTAGTTTATTTTTACCCTCATTTTTCTAAAGTCCTAAGCTCATTTGTTTTTATTATTATTAATATTTTTTTTTTTTTTTTGTTACTAATTGAAAGTCAACATATCATTTGTTGACTTCGTTTTATAGTCCATTTTCGATGACTTGACCACTCGACGCGAAATTATCATCGATAAGCGACAACGATTAGCAAATGCCATCGAAATTTCTTAGTCGTAGAATAGGAAACAATTATAAATTATATAAAGACATAAATTCAGTTCACTCGCGGCTGTCAAAGTTGAAGCATTTAATTATTTTTGGACATCGACGAATCGGAGGAACAAAGGAAAGTAATAATCGAATTTCTCTTTCAATTTATTTTTCTTTTCAATTACAGTAAAAACAATTAATTAACGGACAACAGGAGGCATTTTATTTTAACGAAGAATGAGGTGAAGTTTTTTATTAAATTTTAAAAGAAAAAATTCCATAGAGTCTTCGCTTCACTGTGCTCCCAAAGCAGCAATCAAACAACAAACAAAAAAAACATATTAAATCGGAAATTGTAATTGCACACGAAAAAAAAAATTCGATTAATAATAATTTTATTTATTTTGAATTATTTTGCAATTTTTCGAAATTAGATCTAATGGAATAGAATCCAATTATTTCTATTTTAAAACATTATTTCTATTTCATTTGCTAATTCAATTCAGTTTATTGACCCGAATGATTGATTCCCTAATGAAGAGTTTATTTTGCTTTAGTGTGCTGTAATTGCTTGGCTTGTTTACGTTCAAACTTTATGTCAAAGTTAACGGTCAATCGAGTAATTACACCAGTGACGTAGATCAAAAGGGTACGAATGATCGAGCGTATTTGTTATTTCCCAAAATCAGTGTAACTTTGTAAAAAACTAGCGCTTTTTGGAGAATCATATCGTTCAATATGATCGCCCCCGTTTCAATAAACTCTCTACGCCACTGTACTTAAGCACTTATAAAGTTCAAGTGCACAAATCAGTTTATGATATCACTTTTCAAATCACGGTTTATAAGTTTTCAAATACGGAACAGTTCACTCCGTAATCAAATACAAAAAGTCTGCTATGAGTTCCGTATGGGTGTGAGAGCACACAATTTTTTTTTTCGCATCTGTGAAATATTATCGGATACAGTGGCGTAGCTAGGCGTGCGCCTCGCACCCAAAGGGGCTCGCACGAAGTCAATTGAATGACCATATTTAAGCATAAATCAGACTCCGATGTAAGCGAGCATAAGATTGAAGGCTAGTCCCGGTTTAAACAGGGAGACAAATCGTGAGACACTGGAAAGAAACACATGAGAGTGACGGAGATGGAATGTCTCTCATGTGTTTCCTTGCAGTGTCTCTCTTAATCTAAACAGGGACATAGTTCGTAAGTATAAAAAAAATTTTATAGGGCCTTGGTAGTTCATCTCTCCCACGTCTAATTTAGTCCTCGCTACGCCACTGATCGGATACGCATACGAAATCAAATTGTTGAACAAAGCCACTTCATTGCGGATAATAAAGAAGATAAGCCATTTACCGGAATATTTATGGGAACTACTTGGAATAATGGGGATGGAAATTAAATTTTACAACAAGTTTGTTTAATTTCTTATCAATTAAGAGCTGCCTCCCAAATCGAATGGTCGATTGAAAACGTCAATATATAAACAATAAAAGGTTAATGACATTACCCCATCTAAATGCTTAGAGCTGCTTTTCCACAAACTAAAATAAATTGTTCGTTATCATGCTACGGTGAATCCAGTTAGCAACACCGTCTATCATATTGTGAGCCTTCCCACTCGATAAAATCATAAATAGATTGCTCATAATTTTTGATGGATCAAGAATAGCATATAAAAGGCTAGCTTTAGGCGCACAAGCGTTATTATTATTAGCTTTTGTTTTTTGTGGGAGTTTATCAAACAACCCTGCAGGAAATGTCAATAGTGAATCTATACTCTTTCTCTACTGACTGCGTCAACAGTACTACTGACCAGTTAAACCCGTCGCAATGCTTTGCGTTATTGACATTTAACATTGAGTTGTCATTGAATGTCAACAGTAGACAAAAGGAGAACTCTTTCGCTTTATAAGGAGACATGTTGTTGACATGGTCAATAAAGATGAACGGCCACTTCAGTACCGCTATTTTGGAGGCTCTCTTTGAGAGCCGAAAATTGAGTTTGTGACGTCACTGAGCGAGAAATTGTTGTTGTTTCCCATGCTATTCAAAAAAGTAAAAAGTCGGTTTAACATGGGAAACAACAACAACGAATCGCGATTTTGAGTTTGTGACGTTTCCTCTCTCAAGTGGCGCTATCTTGTTTTCTTGTATCATGACGTCAATATAGACATGGGGCCATATGGCGACAGGCTTCCTGCAGGGAATGTACGCTTTCCCAAGGGCCTTAAGCTACATACATACATGCATACATATTTGAGCCAATAGAAAGCTGAGAAGACTGTTGGTTAACTTGAAGTTTGACGATTCTATTTTTATTTGTTGCCTTTCATAATCTTCTGCCTCATCCATCGACGACTAGAATGCTGATAATCCTTCATTTAACTTTCATTTATTGGTATTCGTTATCAGAATTTGAAGGTCTATCATTGTATTTGTGCCACTGTGCCATTAATGACACCTGTTGTTGTCAATTCGCCTTAGCGACACTTTTCATTTTCGTTCTGTTTATCTTTGTTTTTTTGGCTTTGACCTTTTTTCCTGTTTACTTATCTAGTACTCTCCTTTGTTAATTCTATGAATGCGAAAAATGTTCGTAACCCATAAACCAAGGCACTTTATGTACATTATTTAAGAAGTGTCCATAGATCGAAGGCTCAAAAAACATTTAAGGGGTCTTCTCATTGAAAACCCGTTTTTTGGACCCTTTTTAAAAAAATTCTTATTTGAAAACGCAAAGAATAATTGAAAACTTTTTTTATTTATTGTATTACAAAAGGTTCAAAGTAAAAAAAAAATTTTTTTTGCCTAAATACGTGGGCTGTTCAAAAAGTAATGAGACTTCAAAGTTGGTGGTGAAAAAAAAAGGTGCCGTCACGGCGGCCACGATTCCGGGTCTCCGGAGCGTCCGAAATGGAAAAAACAAAACGGGGTTATAATCAGTATAGATGTAATTCTCGGGTGAACCTCAAGCTTAATTTTGTGATTTTTTTTTGACAAAATGGCGGCCATTCAAAAAAAAATTTCAATTTCGGGCTTTTTTTTTGTAGTTTAGTGTAAAAAAAAAATAGTAAAAAATTTTTTAAAATTATGGTCGAGGTTCACCTAAAAATGGTGACAATTCTGCGTCGATTCCATTTTGTTTCATGAAAATCGGTTCAGTTGAACTGGAGATATCATGGCCGCCAGTTCGAAAAACGTGGTTTCGAGATAAACGCGTTTAAAGTTTGAAGCAACGCAAAAATTACTCGTTTTAGCGCAGATCTTGCTCGACAAAGAAGGCTATATCCTCTAAACTATTTCGAATTTCAAAAAATCCTTTTAGGGGCATATTCACAACTACCCAAGCTATAAATAAATGCAAAAAAAAAAAAAAAAGTCGAAAAAAAAAGTTGCTCAATGAGAAGACCCCCTTAATAAAAACAGGAAAAATTTTACCGAAATGTACGTTCGACTTTTAATTCGAGAATTTTTTACTTCAAATTAACAAAAAAAAAACAAATTCAAAAACAAAACTTTAATATATTCATGCTTTTTAAATCTACATTTTAGCGTTTCATCAACGTCAATTGAACCGCAATCATGGCCTGCCTCTGTGAAGTTATCGGCCTGGCATGCTTGGTCGCGTTCATACTGAGCTTGACATCGAAGGCTCCATATCAATTGAAAATGGCTAGCTTCCTCATTGTCTCAGGTGCAACTGTACTTATCTGTATGCCATTCATGATATTCAGGCCACGCGACTATAGGAACGCACTGTAAGGAACGCAATTTGACAAAAAAAAATTTCATAAAACAAAAGAAAAAAAAAAAAAAAAAATTTGATGAATCCAAAAAAGGATTTTTCGATTTTTCTTACAGTGCACCAGCATGGATTCTGCGGCGATTTACAAAAGCATTGGGCGTTGAAATGGAGGTGAGAGGCTTGGAAAATGTTCGAAAAGAGCACGGCGCCGTTGTCATCATCAATCATCAAAGCGCATTGGATCTGTGCGGTGCGTATTTTTTACTCTCTCTGTCTCTCTCATCTCACTCTCTCGATGATTGAAGTCTTCAAATTGGGGGGTTATTTTTTCGTATTTCAGTTTTGGCGTACCTATGGCCGGTCATTGGACGTGCTACGGTCGTGTCGAAAAAGGAAGTTTTATATTTACCATTCTTTGGTATTGGAAGCTGGCTATGGGGTACCCTTTTCATCGATCGATCGCGCAAGGCCGATTCGATAAATACCTTGCAAAAGGAATCGAAAGCAATTAACGAACAAAACTGCAAATTACTAATATTCCCGGAGGGAACACGTAGCTCCAAGGATACTTTACTGCCGTTCAAAAAGGGATCCTTTCATATTGCCCTGCAGAGCCAGTGCAATATTCAGCCAGTTGTCGTATCGAAATATTCCTTTATAAATGCAGAAAAGAAGATCTTTAGACCGGGACGCACTATAATTCACATATTACCTGAAATTTCAACGAACGGCCGCAGCAGAGACGATGTAGAATCGCTTGCCAACGAATGCTATGACGAAATGCAAGCGGAGTACATAAAGCTCAGTCAGGAGGCTAAAGCTCTGAAAGTGAAATAGATGTGTTTTTAAAAACGCTTTAGGAGTTCCTAACTCAGGTTTAATTCTTGTGGTTTACTTAGCTATTTTTTTTAAACTATTTTAAGTAAACATCGCACATGGAATTAAAAGCACAAAAACGGATATAACCACCCAACCTAGCACAACACCGATGACGACATTTCAAATGCTATTTCAATGAAGCCAAGAGATCTAGGTGAACATTTCGTTACTTTGCTTTTTATGTTCCGATGAAGTTTTAGTCAAATTCATATTTTTAAGCGCACGAAGAGCATTTAAAGTATATTTAAATAAAAAAAAAAAACATAAAAAAAATACAATTGAATATATGAAAAATTTAGTTACTTCTTGAATAAACTTCGGGGATGTGTTTCAATTTCATAATGAGAGTAAAGAGATTCAAAAAGTGCAACTTCTGAATTGAGAGAACAATAAAATATCTGACCCGCTGAGAGCTGTCGACACGATCTACCCTAAGATGGAAGTTATACTCCCTGTAAATGCATCTAAATCTATTTTCCAGCGGACAACTGCTTGATTTATCAAAGCAGGAAACAAATTACCTAAGATCATATCAAATATTGATTGCAAAAATATTTTCAATTTAAATTTTGTTCAGTGAAAAAAATCTAATAACTTTTTTCCTCTTTTTTTATTTCCAGCTTAAGGGGTCTTCTCATTGAGCAACTTTTTTTTCGACTTTTTTTTTTTTGCATTTATTTATAGCTTGGGTAGTTGTGAATATGCCCCTAAAAGGATTTTTTGAAATTCGAAATAGTTTAGAGGATATAGCCTTCTTTGTCGAGCAAGATCTGCGCTAAAACGAGTAATTTTTGCGTTGCTTCAAACTTTAAACGCGTTTATCTCGAAACCACGTTTTTCGAACTGGCGGCCATGATATCTCCAGTTCAACTGAACCGATTTTCATGAAACAAAGTGGAATCGACGCAGAATTGTCACCATTCTCGGGTGAACCTCGACCATAATTTTAAAAAATTTTTTACTATTTTTTTTTTTACACTAAACTACAAAAAAAAAGCCCGAAATTGAAATTTTTTTTTGAATGGCCGCCATTTTGTCAAAAAAAATCACAAAATTAAGCTTGAGGTTCACCCGAGAATTACATCTATACTGATTATAACCCCGTTTTTTTTTTCCATTTCGGACGCTCCGGAGACCCGGAATCGTGGCACCTTTTTTTTCACCACCAACTTTGAAGTCTCATTACTTTTTGAACAGCCCACGTATCGAGGCAAAAAAAATTTTTTTTATTTACTTTGAACCTTTTGTAATACAATAAATAAAAAAAGTTTTCAATTATTCTTTGCGTTTTCAAATAAGAATTTTTTTTAAAAGGGTCCAAAAAACGGGTTTTCAATGAGAAGACCCCCTTAAGGTCAGAAGACCACGACCCTTTTTAACAACACTCATTTCATGTGACCATAAGCTCGTAATAAAAAAAGAGGAGAAAAGTTATTAAAGATTTTTTTCACTGAACAAAATTGAAATCAACAAAGGTCAAGTAAATATATCAAATACACTTTTCAATTTAATATACTTATTTTTATTTTTGATAAAAAATAAAAAAATATACGTAACTTGAATATTTCAACATCTAATATTTCTAAATTGGCATTTTTTAACTTATTTCACTAGGCAAATAACATACAGATAACTGTTATGTCCTAATCGTTTAGTACTTAAACTTTAGACTTAAATAACGATGTTTTTTTCTCTTAGGCGGTCGCACGAATTTTTATCACACTATCTCTTTCGCTCGCTTGCTCTCTCTCTCTCTCTATCTGTCCTTCTCTTATCAAACAAATTTATTAGAATAATCATTCATATCCTTATTGTAAAGATTCTCGTAGCAAAAAATTGTTTGCGGATATTGCTGTCAGTCAGAATCGTTGATCTTTTTACGTTTCTTCGCTGCTTGTGACATTTTTTGTTTCGTCCAGTCCTCCTGTGAATTAAAAACGTACGTTAATAAGCCACAAAAAACATATACATATATAGGAATTTATAATCTTTTTTTCTTTTTTTTTTTTTTGCCACTTACACCACTCGAATCTTCGTCAGAAGAGCAAATATTTTTCGCGATGTCTGCAGCTTTTTTAACGCTACTGCTATGATTATTCGTGTCCTTTTTTGTCGTTGGTGGTTTACGTCCACGGCCACTGCCACCACGTCGACCAACAGCGGTGGTTTCATCCTCGGCAGCCAATGCAAACAATTCACTATATTGTTTCTACAATGAACAAAGATTTGAAAACAAAAAAAAAATAGTTACGTATAAAGGAAATTTGAATTTTCATTGAATTGATTGTGACTTTTAACCTTTGTGCTATCGGTGCTATGTGTGTATGCTGCTTGAAGAGCACGTTGCATTGTATCATAAATATAGAGACCAGTTCCCGTCCCATGCCGGCAACTTCGTCTAAAATGCTCAAGATGACTTAATACCTGTGTAAAGAGAGAATTTTTTTTTATATATTTTTTTTCATCTTTTCAATTACAATCAAAAGCGTTTGTCTTGGTCACACAACTCCTTATAGGCCGTTTACATATGCCGTTTTATTCGCGTTTTAGCAACTTTGCCCGTTTTAGCACTAAAACAACTTAGATTTTTCCCGTTTCATCGTACAAAACTAAAACGAGAATCTTTCCTGTTTTAATTTAAAACAAGTAGCTAAACAAGATAAATCCTGCTTATAACTGCTAAAAATATCGAAATCTGAGTGTCATCACTATAAAAATGCAAAACATATGGTAATTGAAATTTCTAATTTAAAAATTGTGAGGTTGTTTCCACAACCAATGTAGAAAACGAACGCAATTTCAATAATTGCTTCTTTTCTAAATTACAATATTCACTCATATTTCACGTGTTAAGCAAACAAAAGATAAACACAAAATGACAAAACGACATGCGCATATGTAAACACCCCGTTTTGACTTAGTCGTTTTAGCTTAAACGAGTAGCGCTAAAACGTATATGTAAATGCCCTATTACAATGAATAAAAGAAATATTAGCATTCAAAATTATTCAACATACTTGATCTGCTGATGGAGAGCTATTTGTCGATGAGCTTCCTTTCAAAGGTCGCTTTCGCTTGTTGGGTGATGAGCCTGGGTATTTGGAAGTTAAAAGTGAAGCAACAATTTCGGACAATTTTTCCTCGCCACGCTGACACCAAAATCTTAATAAAATATTTCAATAAAAAATGTGTTATTGTTGATAAAAAATTATTATTGCATTAAATGTGAATTCAAGATCGATCCATACAACTATTATGCTTACCGTAAAGCCGATGTAACAAAAGGATCACCTCGAGATTTCGTTTCTCGACTGAGTAATAAACGTATAAGCTCATTCGTTGGTTCCTCATTTTTCAGTAAAAGTAACAAATATGTTAGCGCTTCTGGATGATTTGCAGCCTCCAATTCGGGTAATAAATCCTACAATCAGAATATATACTCTCTATATACAAAAAGTTTTTTTTTTATACATTTTTTTTAAAATAATGTAAGATCCAAATATCGGCTGACCCTTATACAAAATGGGAAAGTCATGTGCTTGTATTAATTGCCAAAGGCAAAGCTGTTCAAAGGTTTCATACAACAGACTCTCCCTTATGCAATCTAAAAGCCCGTCCTGTTTAAAAAGAGTTAATTTCCCTTGTGCAATGTAATAGACGAGATCACGCAGATTCCTCGCGTCCACACAACGCAATGTTATTCGTAGTAATTCGCAATTATTGATAGCGTTCGCTTTGAATTCACGATAAATATCTGGCAGCAGCCAGAGAAATATGTTTGTACTCTTTTTCTAATAGATCCAAATCGCGAACGAGCAATCGTCCATTTTCTCATCAATGCATCACAAAACAGCCGATAGATGCTCGTCTTGAACTGATATGATTGTTGTGCGTTTTGCGGTTTGCAATTTGGATGGATTTAAAAATGAAAGAGAAGATACGATTCCGGAGAGTTGAGAGTAAGATATTGAAGGGTTGTATGTGAGGAGAGGAGGGATGAGATGCGTGAGAGGTAAGTGAAGCGTTGAGATGGGAGAGAGGAGAGATGGAAGGATGGATTTTTAAAAAGAAAATGGAGAGAGTGGAGAGGGTGAGGGAGAGTGTGAAGAGAGAGAGATATGGTGAGAGGGAAGAGAGGGATGTTGAAGCGATGTGGAGGGTGGAAGGTTGGTGGGAGGAGAGGAAGTGGCGAAGCGATCTCTGACTTTATTTAAAATTTTTGAAAATGGAAATTGTTAAAGGAAAAGAGTAATGGGAAGAACGCTGTGACACTGAGAACATTGAGCGGAACTTCGGATGGCTTGTATTAATTGCCGAAGGCAACGTGGAGGTTAAGGTTGTGACATACAGGGCGAACCTCTCCCTTATGCAATCTAATAACCCTCCTGTTTAAAAAATTAATTTCCTTTAAAGCAATGTAATAGAGAGATCACGAGATTTCGCTGTCACCCACCGCAAGTATTGTAGAATCGAACTTCATTGTAGCGTTGCTTTAATTATAAATTGGCCAAAGAGAAATATTGCCCTTTTCAAAGGATCCAATCGCGAACGAGGCAATCGTCCATTTTCTCATCAACTGCATCACAAAACAGCCGATAGATGCTCGTCTTGAACTGATATGATTGTTGTGCGTTTTTGCGCGTTTGCAATTTGGCATGGACTTTCATAAAATAAAGCAGAAGATATCCGATTTCCGGCAGACGTTCGCAGAGCTCAACGATTAACGTTTGAAAGGGTTTCTTGCTCTTATCTTCGTTCTCATAGAGGAAACGAAATAGCCCGAAAATGGGATAGCTTATACTTTTCGCTAAATGTTTCTCATCGGCTTTACTTTCGGGGAAGAGATTTTGCTGTGGCAGCGTCTCGCGTAATATTAAATGCGAATTTGTGATCACATAGTTTAATTGCGCTTCGTCCAGCGCTGAGGCGGGCACTGTTCGGAAGTCATCGAGAAATGCTTCCCATGTAAATGAATTACGTTTCGTAGCGAATGTTTCGAATGTCTCGCTAATTGCATCAGGCAAATCAACTTTTTCCGGCGGAGAAGGCTTCTCTTTAAGACGAACCTACGAGAAAGCAAAGGATAATATAAGTACAATAATTACATGTTATTGGAAGAAAGCAAAGTGTAAATCGTTTGAATATCTTTTGTGTTGTACTGACCTTCGATAGTGGTAGATCATCATCGTCGTCCGTTAATTCTTCGTTCTTCATTTCTTTTGGGACATCTTCATCATCTTCACTGAATGCAGCCTCGTTGTTATCGTTCTCGCTATTTTCTGTTATTATTGATAGCTTGCTATCCTCGTCGACGAGGCTAACTGCTAATGCACCCCCCGAGTCCATAGGCATACCTTCTATTTGTTGAATGCCTGGAAGAATCGGCTGAATATGATTTTGAGGCACTGGCATTTCATGTTGCATCGGCACAGTATTGTAAAATACATTGACTCCTGCAGTTGGAGTGTGTAGAAGACGTTGATCGTTTTCTTTTTTATACATTGGATTTTGTAGAATACCACCGACGGAAGGATACATCTGCGCTACCAAACTGGCAGCAGCTGTTATTGTTGTACCAACTGGAGAAACGAATTCACGGAAATTTTCCCGAATTAGATTACGAAGTTCCCGATCTAGTTTGGGTGATTCGAATAATGGTTGCAAGTTTGGAATGACCTGAGAATATTATAAATCGAATATATAAATGTAATTTTAATGCCATATTAATTTGAATCGTCATAAAGTCTGAAAGCCTTAAAGTTATTCTCTCACCTGCTTCTCTAAGATTTTGTGTAGTGAATTGTATACGCCAATGCGTATCTTATCCTCGTGTCTCGCATCAAAGTTCTTCATAATGCGGCATAAGAAATCAATGAGTGTACTGCTAACAAATGGATGATTCCTTATCGAATGATACATAACCAAAATACCAGGTTCAATGTTCATGATATTATCCTTGAGTGGATCAAAGAATAACCAATCATAGAAAAGTGATAGCTTTGCATTCGCCAAAGCGACTGGATTAGTGCATGATGAAATCAGCCAACCTATGATTGCCCAACGTGGAATAATGTCCGAACAAAGCATATCGTTTGTCGGATGGATAACATTGATTATAAAACGTATAAGATCCGATCGCAAGCTGTGCGATTCGGGTGTTGTGAAATATTTGTCTTGAAACCAATCCTGATAGCGTTTTTGGTTGCCGAATTTCACGGAAGACGCAAGAAAATGTAGTTTCCGCTCGAGTTCTGGTGTCAAGCGACTCTGTAGAAATCGTCGACTAGTCCGTATCTGTAGCATGTGCCAAATTCCATTAAATGTCGGATGGAGACTCTTGGAATTATGAATCATGTCGCGCCACAGCAGGTCAAATTCGGGAATTCTTGCTACGTTCTGTAGTAATCTGAATTAAAAGCAAAGTTATAAGTTAAAAGTGCCATTGCATGTACCCCCCTTTTTTTTTTGTACAATATATTTACCTTACGAAATCCCTTCCTAATGGTATAACTTCATGGAAACGTTCTCGTATTAATGATATAACAAATTTAACTTCTTTTTGCCTTAGAGCAGTTAAAGCTGGACTACCATGGTCTTCAATCAAGCGAACATAAGTATAAACAACGGTTTGTACTAGAAATGTTTGACTCTCCACCCATGCCCTATAATCAATGAATATATCTAGCAGACTCTCGACAAGAAATAGATTTTTCGGTGATACATCGCCACCACTGGCTTGTCGCAAGCAATTCCAAATAGTATTCTCAATGCTCAGCACTTGATGTTTCACCAGTTCGCGCAAGAGCCAAACGAGTTGTCTTCGTGCCACTTCGGTGAGTTTAAAATATTTCTCAGCTATTAGCATCGTTAGATTGGTAACGACCAAATTCATGCCGTCACGTGTAATAAGAGTCAAATCACGAAAGGATTTCGGTGCCAGTGCCGGATCGACTAGCATTGTGTAAAGGAAACCAAGCGATATCTCTTCATGTTGTTTATCCTTGCATACTAATTGCGAAAGCATGTCGTGCATATCCTTATCAGTAAGTCCATTGATTTGCTGCTGTAAATTAGCGTAGCATCGCTCAAATCGCTGCAAAATTAAGAGGAGGAATTTTGTCAATTGTAATTCATGAAATTTGAAATGAGGACAAAGAGAAGGCAGGAGCGCCGAATGATTGGGGGTTGTCAAAACTTGGATCTATCAATTTAAATTGCGCTTTGTCTATTGTTAATGCAAACCTCTTCCAAATCATCAGTTTTATCGATGGCAGAACACACGAAGAGCTTTGAGAAAATAGTTTGCTTCGGTTGCATGGTCATTTTGCCACGACGCAACGAAAATTGGCTTCGCTTTTTATTTACATAAATTGTTTTAAAGGTTTGTAAAGTATTAAATAAAGATCTCTTGTTTTATGGAAGCGAAAGTAAGGATAGGTAAATTCGATATTCGATTGTCCGATATTCGACAAAAAGTCGATTATACTGCTGCAAAATCGAAAATTTTGCCAATCGAACATCAGAATGTTAATGCGGAGTATATGACAAGCATCAATTTTGCATGCATTTGCGTAAGCACTATCTGAACAGAAGTGTATTTGTAAATTATATTTCACGTTGCATTTACATAGGCCAAGTGCGAGCATTTTCGTGAATATTGGCCAAATATAAGTGCGAACTCCGAAAGAGACTGATAAATAAAAAGCTTTCAGCAAAAGTTTTTAGCTTCCATTTGAAAACATATATAGTCCGATTTATACTCCCGTTTTTCGCGTCAAAGTTCACGAAAAAGTGGGAATAATTTGTCAATCACTCAATTAGCGATACACAATATGCCCATCGTGGCTATCTGATTGACCAAAACTCCAAATATTTTGATTTGGCTTTAGGCATTTAAAATTAGCGGCCTTTTCACGTTCATGTTTGAATTGCATCATGCAAAGAAGTTCCAAAACATTTTCCGATCGTTTCTTCGTGTCATGCAAGTATTTTTGCCTTTACGCGGTCATTTTTACGTCACGCCACGCATGACTGCAAGTAAACGTGAACGTGTAGGAGCCGCTATTCACGTATACGTGTTGCATTTTCACTCATCCATTCATCAAGCGTTGAAACATGTTACAGCCGCTAGTTACATGTAAGGCATGTCATATTTGCCAAACACTTGGAATTTACTCTGTAGCCTAGTTCAATTCGATTAAACAAATGAAATGCATCTATAATGCTACAGTATTTTATGTCCTGCGACGGAAAGATTACGTCACAAATATAGTTGATGTATTTTCTTTTTTTGAATTCTTTTGGATCTTAATTTTGCGATAGATAGATGTAAATTAAATTGTTAATTGTCAAATTTATTTATAATTTTCCATTTTTAGATTCGATTTCTGGTTGCAGGAAGGTTTAAAGTAAACTAGTTGAGTTCATTTGCTTATAAAGCTATCAATGACTCAAAAGTATAAAGGTAATGAATCAAATCATTACGAATCGTTGGTTAGGGAATGATTTTGTGAATGTAAATCCAAGTTTAATTTTGATTGAATGGATAATTGAAGTTAATATTTAATTTATTTTGAATTCGCAATAGTAATTTTGAAATTAAAAAAAATTTTCGCTAATTATTTAAAGTATTTTTTGTTACAATATTTTGTCTTTTTTTTAATATGTATTTATTTTTCAATTAAAAAATTTTTTTAGTAAAACATTCTACTCGTGCGTTCCACAAATACTTTACAGCAACCAAAAACTCAAATGATCGTTCTTGATCAATACACTAAATTTGCTATGTTTAGCCGCTAATGGTTAGCACACGGACTTACTATCCCCCAGAAGTCAGTAGAGTTCGATTGTTGCTCGTTTGTCAAGGCGAGAAAATTAAAAAGTAGTGAAAAAGTAAAGATTTCAAGAAAAGCAAAAGAGAAAATAAAAAATACAAAACAAAGAGGAGAAATTATTTATTTATTTTTTTCATTTTAAAATGTGAAAAAAAAATGCAAAATACCAACATATATTGATGGAGGTTCTACAAAAACTGTGACTAGTTATTTTCCAATGACAGCTCAACGTTAAAAAAGACAGTTCAAAGCATTGGTATGGCAAATTAAGAGGGAGTTAGATCCTGTATTTTTGTGACTAGTTTGGGGAGTACCGTATCGGAGAGTAGTTGGATATTACTGCAGGGTTGATTTGTCTGTACCCCACACTACGGTCCAATATCGATTTTAACACAACATCGAGAAATATCGATCATCCCTATTCAATAGTACTAGCATCGCTAACTGGTAGCCCTGCCTGCTGACACTTGATGAAAAGAGAATTACGTTTCAAAGCAAATACATAAGAAGTTGAAATTTGTTTTTTCGTTTTGTGAAGTTGAGAAAATTCTTAAGCTATGGAGGAGCTCTTAAACGATATTGTGCCGCATGAGGAATTAGATGTAATATTATATATAGATGAAATCGCAACGTATATATTATTTTATGTTAATTTCTTTCTCATTTTTAGAGATTCGAGAAAAAATATCATCATGAGTTGGAGTTGGACGGTGTTGTCTCAATAGAAACTAGGTTCGAGTATGCATTTTGCTTAGTAAGAAGCAGATATACAAATGACGTCCAAAAGGTATCAATTGGTGTGAATGAATCATAATGACATGTTTATCGTAATCTGTTGGTTTTTAGGGTATTATGATTTTGGAGGAACTAGCCCGAACACATCCGGAAGGACGGCGTGATTATATCTACTACTTGGCATTTGGCAATGCGCGAATAAAGAATTACTCGGAAGGATTAAAGTATTGTAGGGCGTTTTTGGAAATCGAGTCAAACGAGCAAGTGCGATCTTTAGAGGTAATTTTGAGTTCTTATCTCTCCTTTATACGCTATTTACACGTTAAGACATTTCGATAATGAAACAACTTTTCGTTGGCAAGGGAGGCAGGGGGAAGAGAGAAAAACGCTCCCATACCACATCCCCGTGCGTCCCTAGCCCACAAAAAGTGTGTTTCATTATGGAAATGTCTTAACGTGTAAATAGCGTATTACTTGTATTGTGAAATCGGAAAATGGGTATTCCCCTTTGAGTTTTGTTTTCGTGTGACGTTATTATAGCTGGGGCACATATAATAAGTCGTACGTCATGCGTTACCGTTTTTGAATGATATTAACGTAGCGACGGAAGAAGTTGACGGATAATAAATCGGCCTTTTGGCCTTTATCGACTTGGCAGGGAAGCATTTGTACAGTCTCAATTAGTTTATCCTCCCTTTCCATTCTCATAACACTGCATCTTAAATGATAGAACGATTTCACAAATTAACACAACAGCAAAAACAGCCAGCTGATAGCAGTAAAACGATACGAAGTACGTCAAAAGTTAAAACTGTCCAACTTTTATTCGTTGCATTGACAGAGACTTACAGAATGGACCAAAACTGATAAGTAGCCCTGTAGTTCAACTTATCTGTCAGTCATAAACGATGACGGATGACGTGTTATATGTACCCCAGCTATTACTTGGCGATCTAGATTGTTTAACTGACGTGTATGCAATAAAAAAGTCTGTTTTTCCGTGCTTTTGTTGTTTTCTATACCCCTACATTTTTTAATTCAGTTAAATTGATTAATTTTAGCTGGGTGAGTCATTCCGTTTAGTTTTATTTGTAGGATAAATGCAAATGTCTGTATCAAGCATGCGAATAATTAAATTCGAAATCTATTGAAATCACATTGATTTCGAATTTTTTTAATCAGATTCGATTTCTACAGAATTTATTGAACACATTTTCTTAAGTACCGTATAAATTTGATGCGAAAATGTTCATATTTAGACACTGCATTGATAGTAATCAACACGCGTTTGATCATAAATATATTTTTCTATAATTTTCCATATAATAGCCTTATCACTTTAAACTTTTAGGAATACATAAAAAAACAGAGCGACAAAGATATGGCCAAAGGTATAGCCGTAGCTGGTGGAGCCGCACTGGTGCTTGGTGGCATACTCGGACTTGGGATCGCGCTGGCAAGAAAGTAATAATTCAACTTATTCAAGAAAAATATAAATTTTAATTTGATCCAATTATCATTAAACGAACCAAAATTCTTATTAAAGACTAGAACATATCAATTGATCATTGTTAAAAGGCTTTCAATGAATTCCAATAATGTCGAAACATTCATAAGCTCAGATTGTATTATTCGCTCATATGAATTCATTCAGCTAAATCCCATCCAAAATAATCATCCAAAGCGCCAATCATATTCATATTAAACGGCATACTGAGTTTTAACAAAAGGGCTGTAATTAAGTAATTTCACATCACGCGAATTGAACTTTTTTTTTATTTTTATCTATTCATGTATGTTATTTCTAAATCTATATATTTATAGTAAACGAAGTGGTGATAAATAAATAGAGAATGATCGTGTAAAAAAGAATTTTATTCCATTGTTGACACATGGTACTGCTTTATTCTCAAAACACCGATGACCCCCCCGACCACGTTGGACCACGATGACGCACCTTTGACGCAAACCATAACGCTACGAAGAATGCTCGTGGATAATTATTTAAATGCACCTTTTTAAATAATTGCTTGGAATAGCGATTGATCATCGGCAATTGTTTGCATACAAAATTTTAGCTTCCATTCATATGTATGTAGTAATTTTTTTCACTTAAGAAAACATAATTACGCTGTAAAGTTATCGTCAATGCAAAACAAAAATCAATTCATTATTAACCATAATTGTAAAAAAAAAAAAAAAAAAAACAATTGTGTTTAAATTGCATGATGTTATTTAAACTAAAGTACTATTTAAGAAAAATCGAATAAAATTTAACTGTTTCAAATAAAATAAAACATTAAATCTGATGGAAAAAAAAACTTTTACACGAATTCTTTGTTATCCATGATACTGCTTATTCGTCGTCATCAAAAACATAAGGATAGTCAGGTGACAATAGAAACCAACAGAACTTGTTGAATATTTAAATCAGGTTAATTTGATATACATTTTTGTTAAAACGCATTGCACGCCCAATTTTTCAATTTTTTTTGATTTAATCGACTTAATATAGTTAAATTAAGTCATGAAATATCAAAAATCTTTTAACATTTGGATTTGCAACCTACAGGTACTAATATGGTTATCAAAATTTTGAAAAATCATCAAGGAGATAAGCCAATCTTAAGTCATTTATTGGAAGAATTTCGAAAAAGTTTCGATTTTTCAATTTGTAAATAAATTGCTTAATTCATAATTTATCAAATATTTGAAAACATCTTTTAGAGCATTTGATTCACAGACCCTATATATACTAAAATATCGTTTCTCAATATGTAACACCATTTAAAAGTCCATTCTGTACAATAAAATCAACTGTTCTTTCCTATTCCCGTCTTTGTTGTTTCTGTTTCCATCCAAAAAACGTATGTCATTACACCAAAAGTAATATACTTCCACAAACGCCTTTTAGATGCAACTCTTTGAAATCCTTCATTCCGGCACCTTAGAATTTTGATTTAATTTTTCTTAGTATGTATTTAACACAAAGAAAATAAAACTCATAGAGGAGAGCATAAATAAAAAAGAAATATCAGACGTGTAGGAACGCATTGGACCGATGAATATATAAAAGACTAAGATACCGATGCAATGCGCAATTCTCATTGTTCATAATTATTCCCTATGCTAATTTAGGGAATAGGTGTTATCAATCTATACAATGCTCTCTATTCATTCTATCCAATTCATCTATCATCATCAAATTCTTTCAACTCTATAACAAATTTCAATAATCAATCTTTCAATAAATCTATCCATAAACAAATAATCTTTCAATAAAATCAATATACAACATCTTAATTTCAATCTTTCAAAATAAATCTATCCATTTCAATCTTAAACATTCAAAAAAATCAATCTTTAAAATTATCAATCTTTCAATATCATCGAGGTCCATCGAATCTTCATTGCAATATAATCTGCTCAAATTGTGAAATGTTATCCAATCTTTCAACATTTCATCAACTATCAATGTTCAATCTATCAATCTTTCAATAATTTATCCATCAATACTATCATTCTGTCAATCTGTTAATTTATCAATCTTTCAATCAATCAATCTTCAATTTCTAATCAATCTATCAATATATTTTCTGAAATCAATCTATCAATCTGCCAAGATGCAAGTTTATCAATGCTATCAACCCATTTATCCATCAAATCTATGCAAGCTATCAATCTAAAATTTATCAAGCAACAGTTAAAAGATGTCAAAATGAATACAAATATAAAAATAAGATAAGTCACAAAAATTCCATTTTAAATACCCCCTTTGTACAGATAGGGATGGAGGGTACTGTTGAAGTGATTTTACTGAATTTCATTTATATACCAATCCAGTGACGCTCAGCATCTTCATAAACAAATTTACGAATATCTTAAAAATACATATAAAAAAAATTATTGAAATCAGAGCAATAACCAAGCTCATTTATGTAGATAAATCGTTCACTATAAACAATAAAATCACGTGCAGTAGAAATATATACATATATAAAGATAAGTTCGCAATACAATTCAACTTCGAAAATCTCTCATTTGCTTCCGATAATAATTCCAATTGCACTTTTTGAAATCGCATTTTAACATAAATAGCTTTTCAGTTTATTCTACGAATTCGATTGAATGATCATGAGGAATTCTTTGCAGTTATAACAAATTTACTGGAATGTTCTTTAAAAATACATATATAAAAAAAAAAAATTTATTTACATAAAGATCAATATACAAAGTCTTAAATTTATTTTCAAAATAAATGCATCCGTTTCGTCTTAAACACAAAAAAATCTCTTTAAAAATTGATCACCTCTTTGATTGCATCGAGGCATCGGAACTTATTGGGCAAATAGAACGGCTCAAATATATGTGGAAATGGTGTATCCCAGCCTGCGACTCGTTTAATTGGTGCCTCTAAATGTAAGAAGCAATGTTCCTGTATATTTGCCGCCAATTCTGTACCAAAGCCTTGAGTTAATGGTGCTTCATGGGCAATAATAACGCGTCCAGTTTTCATGCAAGATTTAAAAATTGTTTCTTTGTCCCAAGGTAGAATCGAAACCAAATCAATAACTTCGCACTCGATTTTCAGTTGCTCCTTAGCCATTTCGGCAACCTAAAAATTTAGAATACGAATTTAATTTGTATGTCAGAATAAGTAAATAGAAAATAACCAGATTAACCTCGAGAAGTACATGGACTTGTGTTCCCCAGCCGATTAAAGTGACGTCTTTACCATTACGGAGCACATCAGCTTTGCCCAACTCCGAAACGTAATGACCAACAGGAACTTCCTCTACGCCAGCACGATATAAGATTTTCGGTTCAAAAGAAATGCTGAAGAAAATTCTTTCAAATATTCAATTTCAATTTTAAGTTTTTACTTAATTGATCTTACCATGGATTGGGATCATCAATGCATGCTAATAATAAACCTTTTGCTTTTATTGGACCACGAGCCATAACAACTTTGAGACCGGGAATATGGGCAAAAAATGCCTCCACACTTTGGGAATGATAAATGGCGCCGTGACCAACTGCCGAGCACGGGACTCGGCAAGTTAAAGCACCACAATCAAAATGCCCACCAGATCGATAGCGGAATTTCGCTGCTTCGTTTAAGATTTGATCAAAGGCCGGAAAAATGTAGTCGGCAAACTGGAACTCAGCGATTGCTTTTGCCCCTGCATTGGCCGCACCGATCGCGAAACCTGCAATTCCCTGTTCACACAAAGGAGTATTAAATACTCGATTACTTCCGTGGCGATCACGTAAATTGATGGAACAACGAAACACGCCACCAAATGCGACATCTTCTCCAAATAATATTGTTGTTGGATCGCGCTCTAGGGCTCTAGGTCAAGAAAGAACGCATATAAAATAGTTGCTTAAATATCAGTTAAATATTTCTTACATGTCCATTGCGTTGTTGATCGCTTGGTACATATTCATTTTTTGTACTTCGCTTCCTGCTGCTTTGATTGCTCCCTTGGTATCGGGATGATAGGTAAAATGCGTTCTGGAGAAGGCCGAACTTGGTTTGTTCAGCAATTTTAACAGTGATCTTGCTAGCTTATTCATGTTTACAGGTAATTTTCTGATCTTGGCGAGCGATTTGTGATCGTGGCGTACTAAATTATCGAACTAATTATATAACAAATAACAAAAACATATGTTTTAAACAATGTAGTCAAAGTATCTCGATTGTTTTCCCTGTTTATTTATGCTCCATTCTTTTGCCCGCTTCAAAATATTTATTTATAGGTACATAGAACTGCAAACTGCAAATGAAAAAATCTTTTGAAACAATTAAGTAGAAAAGGATGTGCGAAGAAAAGAGACAGATACTTGTTAAGTGTTCCGGAACAATCTGTGCCCCTCTTTCTTTCTCATGCATTCAAATGGGATGTTTTCGAAACATGTTTTGCAACAATTTGAATTTTCTTTTTATGATTTACTTGCTGTTTGCTTAGTCGCTGGTTATATTAGGCGACAAATCGCCAGTTGTTTTGATGGCGAGGGACCACATCCCCGAACGTCCGTCATGACATTTTGCTTAGTTGAAGATTGCGCTAAACAGCGCCAAAATATGTATTTCAGAAATTTCAGAGAGTTTTTACATTTGTCAACATTGAATGGCAGTTAGCATTTAAACGCGTTTACTTAGAGATGGCAAAATATCGTCGATAGGTTATACGAATCGAGATATCGAGAGATATGTTTTCATAGAAAGGACAATAGCAAATCACGTTTCTGGAAATTTTCAAATTTTGATATTTCACAGAATGTCGGAAAGTCTAATGAAGCATCGAGAACTTTAATTCTAAAACATTGATTGTGTACATAGCTATGTCCTCTCATTGCAGTCTGGGAATGAATATTTAGTGAACATCAAAAACTTGCATTATTTGTTGGTAACATTTCGAAGCAGATGCTTTCTGGACTACTTGCGTATTCAGTTTCATGAAGGAAGATACAAACACTTTGTTTCATGGATATTTCAAGACTTTTGCATATATTCACAGTGGGAGTCTCATGCAAGCTCGAGTATCCTTTTAACTTTTAAAACTTGATTTGGGAACTCTTGTTTCATATCTGAATACTTTTCAAAAACTCTTTTGCGATGTATATTAAGTAGGCGACATCTAGAGGGGGCAGGTGCCTCTCTCTGCACTGCTGTAAATATTCCCATGAAGGAAAACAAAACAAAAGTATACAGTTTCTAATTTGAACCACAATTTTACTTAGCCACGGCCATTTGGAGAAATTTGCAATTCAATAAATAATAAAATGTAATTTCACTATCGAAATTATGCATCATTAATACATTATGCAATTTTAAGTTTTTTCCATTTCATTTGTTAATTTTCTAGCAGAAAAAAAACTGAATTTGAAAATATGTTTATATCGCAAATGTTACATTAAAGGTACATATGTTCTAAAAATAATTACTGTTTTCAGCTTCGTGGTTTGTTAGCTTTTCTTGAAAATGAAAATTTTATTCCAATAATGATTATTTATATGATAATATTGCACCTGGTGCAAATCTTCATCTTCAATTATTGAAATAAACGTTACGCCATATTGTTGCAAAAATCTTCTTTTTGTTAGTGCGGTTATTTAGATATTTCAAAAATAAAAATGTTTTACTTTCAAATTTGCGTAAGTATAATGTCTTAAATGATGTGATAAAATCAAACTTATCATGTCCCATCGGAATGTTTGCCATCTTACTTTTACTGTTTAGTCGCGTTATTTGAATTCAAATACATAACGAATTATTTAAGATTTAATTTTGCGGACAAAGTATATTTTTGATTGCATATTTATAATGGCCAGTCCTTCATACACGGAACTGGACCATACATTAGATGACGACGCATGGAAAGATTCGTTTGATAAGCTCTTAGATGTCAAACCGTAAGTTTGTCAAACTATTATATATTTAAATACTTACTTATGATACGTATCCCGTTAAAGCGTACTGCGTGAGCTTAATGTCTTGAAGAGGGATGTTCGAGCTTCATTCAATAACGATTCAAGTGTAGAAAATAGTCGAGATCTTTCCAATTTATTCACTGCTCCCAAGGCAAATCCCAAAAAACTGCCAAACACAATATCTACACCGATTTCGAAACCTCCAAAACATCCTTTCAAATGCTCCATCTCACCAATAACGCAGTGGCAAGTGCACTTGGTCAAAGCGAAGAAGAAGAAAAAGCAAACACCTCTAAAGATAAGACGTCTTCAATCTACAGTTATACAACCAGAAGTGATAGTCATAGGTTTGATTTGATAATCGCATTAGAAAGAATAACGATAATAGAAAATTTGTTTATTTCGACAGACTTTGATGAAGAAAAGGAAACAACCCAAAATCGCCCGAATACTGTGAAGGAAACTTCTTTGAATGTACTATTGCAGCAAAGAAAATCGAACAGAGCCACAAGAATGCGACAAGTGGTTTTCGACAGCAATGTTCAAAGAAAGTCCTGTCGAAGCTCAGTGCCAATTCAGCAGAGCGAGCAACTTCGGATATCTTCGCCTATAAAACAATCGACAAGTAAGAAGCGTTCTGGTCAAATGAAGAATACCCGGAAAACGTCTAAAGATAAAACCCTTCAGCCAGGAAAATGGCGAAAATCATTGAGCGTTTTGAGACGTTCCCAATTGGAAAAAGGTACGAGTATAAATAAGGTTCGATTGAAAGTTCTTCTATTAATTTTATCCCAAATTCTCTGCAAATAGTTCAAGTTCGACGAAGTTCACAGCGAAATGTTCATGCATTAGAAGCTATAATTGATATTGATGACGATGATGAGTCCGTTGAATTCATTGATATTGTACCGCCTTCGAAATTCTTCGGGAAACGAAAAACTATTGCAATAAAACCGGATCCTGCTGACGAAAGTGAAGGCGATTTCGGTGTTAAAGATTACCGAAAACTTGTACTGAATTGCTGCAATCAAACCGATATTATCTCATTCGATGATTTCTGTAATCAAGATGGAATTTCGGATTGCTATAAAATCGGCGAAGGTGTATACGGTGAAGTTTTCCTCAAAAAACTTCTCGATGAACAAATTGTATGCAAGATAATTCCGATCGAAGGTACAGTTCCGGTTAACGGCGAGGTGCAAAAGACTTTCGAACAAATTTTGCCCGAAATCGTGATATCGAAAGAACTGTACAATCTCAAGGATATGAATCTTGAAAATGCTACTTGTGGTTTTGTCGCCGTAAAGAAGGTAAATTCTTGTTTTATCAAATATAATTCTATGATTCAATGCCGATTGAAAATAATCAAAATAATGACATTAGATAGCACATTCTTAAAATAGAAACGATATCCATTTGCAGGTATCCTGTCTAATTGGAAAATATCCAGACCAATTGGTAAAATATTGGGAAAACTATGAAAGTGCGAAGGGTTCTGACAATGATCACCCCGGTGATTTTCTAGATACACAATTATATATAGTTCTGGAGCTGGAATTCGCTGGACATGATTTGGAGACATTTCTTTTCGAAAATGCCGAACAATCATTCGCTGCCTTAAAACAGGTAATGGCAATTCTGTTTCTAGTTCATATTGATGGATTCTATAAACATATCTCCCTCTCCCTCTCTCTTTTTCTTCATCAAATTAAGTATAAGTACAATTAATTCATAATTAAAATATAAAGCTATCATGATTCATAGATTTTGAGTTAATCTCGAACCATCTTTCTCGTTAGATTGTGTTGACTCTTGCTGTGGCAGAGGAAGCATTAGAGTTCGAACATCGTGATCTTCATTGGGGAAACGTGTTAATAAGTCCAACAAAAGACTCTGAGTTGAATTATATACTCTCCGGCAAAGCGTTGACGTTGCCCTCAATGGGCATAAAGGCTACAATAATTGACTATACACTTTCACGCATGAAATACAAAAATCATTGTTTCTATAATGATTTGAGCAATGACGAGGAGCTCTTTACCGCCACAGGAGATTATCAGTTTGACATTTATCGCATGATGCGTGATATCTTAGGGTGAGATATTTGATATGAAAAATTGTTTTATCTTATTTCTTTTTTTTAAATTTCTATTAGACAAAATTGGGAGCGCTTTGAGCCTAAAACAAATGTTTATTGGATTTCCTATATCATTTCGAAAATGACAAATGGCGTTAAATACAAGAACGCAAGATCAAAGGCACATACGCAGTATTTAAGGAAAATGCGCGCACTTAAAAATGAATCCTTGGAGTATAGCAGCGCTGCCGAATTCGCTAACCATTTGCAAAATGTATAAAGTCAGTAGTTAGAAATAACTTTATTTTCTATAATTTTTCTTACATAGAACTATATTTTGGAGAAACAAAAAAAATCATGAAATAACATTTTATTTTATATTTTAAGATTCACAGCAATATTTTATGATCCTTACGCCATTTTTATTTTTGATCCATTTGAGTTTATTTCTTTTGTGAATATTTCCTTTATATTTATGATAATATATTCATTTAATTTAAACATTTCGCCCTGTACAGTAACTTTAATCATGAAAGAATTATTTTTGAGGTTTGCTCCAATGCAAAAATTTTCTTTTCAAAAGACGACAAATTTATTTGGTACGTTTGCCTTATACATAATTTACGTCTAAGATATATGTATGTAAATTGATCTTTTTATTTACATCTGAAATGTACAAATGGAAGTGACACAAATACCTTATGACTAGAGCGTGTATTTTTAAGCATTTATAAATTTGAAGCATACTTTGTGGGGGGGATATTTTTTTTCTTATCACCATTTTGAAAATAAGTAGCGAATTTGAACTTCAAGAGGATTTCCTAGCTTTGAAAAAGTCTTAAATAGGCTAAAAATCGATTTGAATCTTAACTTTATGTAAATTGAACAAATTTTTTGCCCCATAAAGTACGCTTCAATTTTATAAATGCTTAAAAATACACGCTCTACTTATGACGAAGCGGAAATGTGGAAATATAGAACAATCAATTAGGGTATTCCCTTAAAAGTGAAAAGATTGAAAAATCGTAAAAGTGTAAAATTTTTCATACAAAATTTCGTTCATTAATTTCTAAGCCTTCTTGATTTACGATTTTTCGAAGTTTTCGAGGCAAATACACGTTTATGGGAAGACCCCTAATATAAAATTTCTTTTGCATCTATTTTCCTTATATTTGAAATTTTTAAAAATATTTTTAGTCCTTTTCAGCGCCTCTTCAAATCAAAGGAGTTTTTTTTTCAAAGGCAACAGTCTTTAACGGTCTATTCTCACTGTTATTTATACATAATTCGGGTCTGTGTATGCGTGAGAATACAAAATCCACGAGAGATGAAAACCCGTGCACTCAAATAACAAGGACCTCAGTCTCTTGCGCAGTTCAGAGGAGTAAGCATTCGGAACGGTAGAAAAAATCGCAGCGGTAATAGAATTTATTACTTTTAAATTCAGTTAATGCATAAAAACTTATGCTAAATATGAAAAAAGGCAATCGTTATTCGACAAAACAAATATTTATTTAATCGGAGGAAATTTATAAAAAAAAAAACAACAAAAAATTGTGAAATTCGTTTTAAAGTCCGAGCGAATCATGTGAATTAACGTGGATGAAACGTTGCACAAAATCGATAAAATCCAGAATAAACGCGTCAAGTTTCAATTTCCAGTCAGTCGTTTAGTAAAATTATATTTAATTAAAAAAAAATATAAAAGAAAAGAAGAAAATTGGTGAATTCCTTCGAAAGTTAACTAAAAGGCATTGAGAGTTTTCCCCAAAGAAACAAAAGAAATGTTAATGAAATGAGAAAATCGAGAGAGCGCATCAACATGTAAGGAGGAACTAAGTAAACAAAAGGAAAATTGAAGCTAGTGCAACGGATATTAAGCGACAAGCTCAACGATAAATTCTTAGGAAAAGGTGAGCAAAATGGAAATGAACAAAGTACAGCGGATGCACACGTACACATTTAATGAATGGCGTAAAAAAGTACGGACATATGCATGAAATGTGCCACAAGTGATTAATTTTCTTTTCTCATTTAAAATATATATGTGTAAGTATATAGATGTAGTAATTATAAAAACTGTTTGGAATGTTCAGAGGTAAAGAAATAATTTTTTTTTTTGAAATTTTATTCTTTTTACTAAAAATTTAAATCCTTTTATTCGTGCCATATGGTCATATGTATGTATACCAAAACCCCAAAAAACAAAAGTAATAGGTCAAGGAGAGAATTTTTAATCCAATAATGGGGAGAATTTTTTTTAAATATATGCACCCTTGCTAATAAGTCAGGCACAATTCAAAACTTTTTTAATTAATTTTTTTTTATGTTCGATTGCATTTTTCTCTAAGAAACCCAACACCTAGAAAATTAAACGCTTATATTGACTGATGCAGCAGTCGATTGAGAGTAATAAAAGTATAGAAAAAATATTATTCGAGGAATGCGAAATTTTGAATTGTGCCGATTTAGTAGCAAAGGTGCGATATCTTTTTGTTACCTGTTGAGGGAAATAATTTTTAAATAGAACGGAAATAGTGGTATTCATTAGGATCCCAGAAAATCGGCACCAAATCAATTTGAATTTTGACTTTGAGAAAAAATTCTAAGTGTCCTTAAATCTTCTTACTTATGTTCCTGATAACCTAATAACTCCAAACAAATATAGTGTCCATCAATAAGGACGATCAGTCCAATTGAAAAGGCGAGCTAATTGGCCAAATTGACCAAAATTCTTGATAGTCCAACTTTATAAAACCATAGGTCAAAAAAAAACAATACACATACCGTCAACATCGTTCAACAAAACGAAGTTTGATGGAGAGAGGAGAGCGGGGGGAGGAATCCGATAGTTTGAATAATCGATTATTTCGATAGTCGATGAGTTTGATGAGTGTCTTTAGGAAAGTGATCAGTAAAAATCCCTGTAATCAGTTTGAAGTGATTTTTGGTCAAAGGTAAAATCGAAAAATTCTATCAAAACGAAAAAAACCCCTCGATCTGGCATCAGTGCATAGAAAGAAATGTTAGCATGACGCCTATAATTCTCATTTGGTTGGTAAAATTGCGACACTTAAGACTCGCAGAATTTCTGAAGATTTTCAACGGATAACAGAACTGCGTCAGTCATAAAAACATGACGCATATCGTATCGTCATTGGTCATAATCAATCATCACATCATGACCGTCATCATCACCATCACGGTCATCATCATCAACACCATCATCATCACATCATCACATCACATCATCACTCATCATCACCATCACTCATCACCATCTCAATCATCACCTCATCACATCATCATCACCATCACATCACATCATCATCACCATCACATCATCCACTCACACATCACATCATCATCACCATCATCATCACATCATCACCATCACACCATCATCACCATCATCACCACTCATCACCACACATCACCATCAACAACATCATGATTCATGACCATCAACACCATTAACACCATCATCACCGTCATCACTATCATCATCATCATCACCATCATCACCAACCTCACCATCATCACCAACATCATCCATCATCATCATCATCATAATCATCATCATCACCATCATCATAACCAACATCATCATCGATAGTTTCGATTATCGATAATTTTGACAATCGATAATTTTGATAATCGAAAGATGAATTTTCGAGCGGCTCGCCCTAATATAAATAAAGCCTTTTTTAGGAATTTGTCCATTTCTAAAAGAAGAAACCCTCTGTCACCGCCAGCACCACCTTTCCAATGCTAAAGTAAATACTAATAAATCAAAACTATCGATTGTCTTCAAAAACCATCGATGTTTTCGATAGTTTGAAACCATCAATAGTATCGATAGTGCTATCGATTGTTTCTCCAGCTCTAATACTAATGTGCCCCCAATTTTTTTTTACGTCGTTCGTGACCGCATTTTTATTGCTATCCTTATGAGATATAAAACTTAAGGAAACCCATCTTCTGCACCACATGTAAAGCTACCAAAATACTATCAAATTACAGAGACCACTAAAAGGAAAATGTTTGAAAATATCGTCGCGAACGTACGAAAAAAATATGGGGGCGGAAATGCCGAAATTCAAAATATGTTCACCTCTTTTCAACGTTTCTGGCCAAAAGCTCCCAAACCGGTATTATTTTTAGAAATTTTTTTTTAATAAAATGAAGAAAAAATAAAAGGACAACTTCTTCGAAAACGCTTACCGGATTCGAGAGCTCCTTAATACCGTTTTGCCAGTGCAAAGTTGGAAATCGGATCAAAAAACTAAATATAACCCTGTAAATATGCTTCAAATTTTTTTATCCAACGCAGATGATTCAGAATATCCTCCACGTTTTGTTTTTGTTTTTCGAATGGCAGTCACGTAGACAGATAAAAACCATGCTAAAAATTTCATTAAATTTATTGTTGTCTTCTACATCGCTGCCGTTTAAATACCTCACATAAGTATGACAATACGCATTACCAATGGCCAACATGTTTACGAAAAATACTTACAATAGATTCTTATCACCGCTTCATTCATTTTCCACCATGAATTTCACACTCGGTTGAGCAAATGAATTTTTACAAGCGAGCCTTTTCGCTCGATAAATTAAAGTGCCTGTTTACTTAAGTCCTTTCCACAACCATATACATACATACATATATGTATATATACATATATATAACCTTCATTAGGGCAATCCTAGCTAAGCACTAGACTTTCCTGTTCCCATATGAAGATATGGAGTGCAAATAAAAATTTCATATTGCCGAAGCGAGCGAAAATAAAATCAAATGTTCGTTCTCGATGGAAAAAAACTATTCCGGTGGTCCGGTCCCTACACAAATGTCCCATTTTAGATGTCTTATTCCCAACTTCACAGTCCATTAGTCATCATTAGCATATGTGGATAAGCGCCTTCAATATTAGCTCACGTTCACACACACGTCTGCACATCTATTAATTCTTTCATTCACAACCACATTAACGGATTTCGCTATTCATTCGACACCGGACGCTCCCCCCTCCGGCCCCGTTTCCGGGAACGCTTCTATGTCGATATCAAAGTCGGCATCGTTTACATATTAGCAAAAAACAGAAAAAACAGAAAAGAAAACCTGTTGAAAGCCCCCATCCCTGGCCGCTGGCCGAGGAGAGAGAGAGCGAGCGAGCTATCAGCAATCAGCTAAGCATTACTCACCGATGGGGTTCATCGCGAAGTAGGGTGCAACGAGTGTCGTAATTTATTTGAAAGCTGCCGCTCGCTAAATGTGCCATTTAATAGATTGAATTGAACGCCGCTGAGAAGCGTCGCCTTTAGGTTGTTGCGCCCTTCAAGGCTCGTGCCGCACAGTGGTTACGCTTCATACATTTCTTGGCAAAAAGTAGAAGTGCTGCTGGAATAATGCAACTTGACACTGAGCTTTGGATGGAATTATGAAAAAAAAAAAATACGAAGTTTCATCAAAATCGGCCACGCCCAAAATGATTTTTTCATATAAATTTTTTCCTTTCATCCGAACTTTTTGAAACTTTGCACATAGCTTGCTACCAACAAGTAAAAAAGATCCTGAAAGTTTCATCAAAATCTGCCACGCCCACCACCCATGACTGTCAACACACTCGCGTACCCTAAAAGTATACTATTAACCCTCTAATGTCACAATTTTTTTTTTCACTGAAAAGTTCAGATAAGACTAAAGCCCAAAATCCAACATTGCGAGAGCCCGAAGCGAGAGCGCGAGACGAGACGCACACAAATTTCAATACATTCAATCATATGGTTTAAGCTCCAATGTATCGCACTGCGAGACCTCGTAGCGAGAAAATTTTGAAAAATTCAATATTTCTCGTTGCGAGGCAATTTGACAGGTTAATGATGTAGCTATTTTTTGAGTACTCGCTATTGGGTACTCGTTTAAACTAATAAAACAAAAACTGTTCACTGTTCCGTGAAAAAGAGCTTTTAGAATATTTCGCGAGCTTTGGTTCATTTTGAAAATTTTTTGAAAATTTTGAATTAAAATTTAAACTCAAGTGAAAGCGTATAATAAAGCGTATGAGTACTCGGTACGCGTTAGATTGGTACTTGGTTCAAATATTGCATTACTAGAAGCGAAATTATGCTTTCATCTGCGTGACGCAAAACTCTCATTGGAGATTGAAATGCGTCACGCAAAATATTTTCGTGACGTCGCGCACTCTCGCATCGGGCTCTCGCAATGTTGGATTTTGGGCTTAATTTCGGGTAGAAAAACATGAATCTGAAATTATTAGGATTTTTTTTTTTTTTTTGGTAATTTGTTCGAAACGAATTCGAGGGTTAAATTATGTATTTTTTGAAATTAATATTGCAATTTATCCTAGACTTTTTTCAAAAATTGAAAGATGTGATTGTTTTCTTCCGGGGAAAGGTACTGCAACTCCCAAATGTGATGTGATGTATTTCGCTTTACTTTTTGCCACCAAATGCCCACTGTGCCGTTGGACACACATCAACATGATGAATTTTCTGTGAGTGTGTGTGCCTTTTTTTGCCATCAAATTGCAGCGCTCAGCGGGGCGTTGGCAATGCGATATTCAAAACATGAAAAAAAAAAAAAAATATTCCACTTCAACTGGAGGATGTCCTTTAATTTGTATGGTCGCGCTGTAATTTAAATTAATTTTGTAAAAAGTTTTCTTTGCAAATTATTTACTATGGAAATTGTTCGGGGCGTGGCATCAGTTTGAGCATCACCATCTCATTTTAATGCTGCTACTTTTGCTGCGCTTAGCGATGCGGCTATGCTTAATTTTTCCTTTATCTTTCAATTCTTTGCCCTCTTTTCTACCCTTTTCCCCTTAGTTTTTCTTCTGTTTTCTTTTTGCATGTTGGCTGTGATTGTTCGTTTCAAAAAAATTTAGGTCAACGCACTTCATCCATTGTTGAATGTTAGGTGGTCGTGACTGGTGAGTGCTATCAAAGATGCTCTCACTGCACATACCAAACAGCCAACAGGACCCACACTCACGCACACCCTTCGCAGGATGCTCATGTTTACACCCTCAATTGAACGAGAGCGCTGAAATAAACAAAAGGGTTGAGATATATGGAGATTGGAATTATTACCTAGCCATTTTTCTAGTTCACACATCGCAACACACACACACACACAGATATTCACATAATTCATATAGAGGTCAACAGGATGAAGCGAATTGAGATTTCAGCGGTGAATATTTACGGCTTCATATTTTTCGAATTTTTCTCAATTCTTCAATTCTTTTCCAATGACAAAACGATTGAGTTCGTGGAAAAATGAAACCATTCCAAGGATATCTTAATCTCTTTTGAAAAGATCACGTTGACATTACAATTTTCATGTCCCAACATCATTTATTGTCCCATTTTGAGCTTCCTTTTTATTTGAAATTAAAAAAAAAAGGATTTTTTTTTATGGCATCATCGAACAAGTGGTGCACTCGATTCCATGTATCCGGCATTGCGAACGGAATCCTTAAAGTGCTCCTGCTGCGGTGTGCTAAAAATATTTCGAATTCCTTACAGTTTTCCTCGATTATGTGATAAATTCCTTGAATCCTGCTGTCAATTTCAGGCATTTCCAAGTCAATAAATAGGTTTATTCCCTTCATACGGAACGTGTGCGCTCAACGCATTGGCGGGGATTTAAATAAGATGGAATTTCTGTTAACTGCGCTCTTATACGTCGAACGAGGAAATGTAAGAATGTGAAAAGGTACGCGTGTGTGGGTGTTGGTGCGTGTAAATGCCCTGCAGGAAGCCTGTCGCCATATGGCCCCATGTCTATATTGACGTCAATATAGACAAGAGAACTAGTTCCAACGTCAACAGTATTTATATGCGGTGTCATTATAGAAACTGTACTGTCAAGAGGTATAGTTCATCTTTATTGACCATGTCAACAACATGTCTCCTTATAAAGCGAAAGAGTACTCATTTTGTCTATATAATAGTACCGACGTCAATAGGTCGTCAATAGATTTTCGGTCTACTGTTGACATTCAATGACAACTCAATGTTAAATGTCAATAGCGCAAAGCATTGCGACGGGTTTAACTGGTCAGAAGTACTGTTGACGCAGTCAGTAGAGAAAGAGTATAGATTCACTATTGACATTTCCTGCAGGGTATGTAAGAGAAAGGAATTAAATGGTAAAAGGATATTAAAAAAAAGGAAATTTATTTGCGAATCTTAAAGTTTACAGCTCAATGATATATAAAAATAATGGATTTTTTATGTTAGTACTAAGGTCTGGTAGAGGAAATGCAAGTGTCTTTTCTTGATCCTTGGGATGACGATATCAAAGTTAATGAAAAATTTGCATTGCACTTTCAACTGTTTTAAATTCAACTGACATTCAAAGAGAAAAATTAAAAACGAAGAGAATGCTTAGTGTTAAATGAAGTGAACATTTCTCATATTATGTTTATTTTATTCCATGTTAACCCTTGCGTCACCAGCTTTGCTTTGATGAACCACTAAAATCCCCTCTGGCTACGTGCCTGTAACTATGCCAGGAACGGCAGCAGATTTTTTAACTACAGCTGGACTCTGTGCATTTGAACCAGAAACAAGGTTCAGTTGATTGCCCAGAAAACGACTTATTTTTTACGCACCTATAATTCTCATTTGGTTTATAAAATGGGACACATATGACTCGTAAAATTGTTGAGATTTTTTTTACGATGTGCGTGACAAAAAGTTGGGTAATGACAAATGAGGCAGCAACAAACTTTTTGGAGGCATTCGAATTAGGTATAAATTTGTATACATTTCTTAAAAACAGATTCGCTCGCTTTCGTGGATCGTTATCATATTAGAGCTGGAGAACTATCGAAAGTCTGAAATATGGATAGTACTATGGGAAGATATTGGATATTGAAAAAAATCTCTTTATATCTGTTTTCTTTAGGAAAGTGATCAGTAAAAATCCCTGGTAAACAATTGAAGTGATTTTTGGTCAAAGGTAAAAACGAAAAATTCCATCAAAACGGAAAAAACCCCTCGTTCTGGCATCAGTGCATAGAATGAAATGTTAGCATGGCGCCTATAATTCTCATTTGGTTTGTAAAATGGGACACATAAGAGTCGCAGAATCTCTGAAGATTTTTAGAGACGTGATGAAGCAAGAACGTGCGTAAGTCATAATCATCATCACCATGACCGTCATCATCACCGTCAACACCATCAGTGCTGCCAACTACTCAAACAAAAAGCGCTAATTAATTTTGAAAGCGCGCTAAAAAGCACCCGATATCAATGATTCCCAAATTCTAATTTCAAAAAGCGCTAAATCAACCAAAAGAAAGCGTTTTTGGAAGGGAACGTGCTGTTTTTCTAAAAAGATCATAGTATATTTTGATGTTTTTTTCCCTTTGAATATTTATTATAAAACAAATGATTATATAGGATTCTTACAAGTCTGCGTTTAGATTAGAAACGATGCGACTAAGGCACTCGGAGGGACATGGGAGATGCAGAGGAAGACTTCAGGCCGATGACAATATCACATCTTTTGTTCTCTTTGTTCGTCTTCGACCTAACTGTATGTTGTCTACTGACTGACTTAGCAAAACGGGCTAGCTACCACTTAGCACCACACACAATTTTACAGCAGCCGCATTTTACGATGATGCATAACTGTGGAACATGTCGATCGTGCAAGGTTAAGGTCACGAAAACAATTACACTTAAAAAAGAGTCATTAAATGAATCTACTGGCCATCTCACTGATGCACCAGCTGAAAATTGTAATTCGTTACCTTCTTACATGACAAGGTAAGAATACAAGCTTATAAGTTTGTGCCCGACGCAGAAAATTATTTCGAAGAAGTAAGGCATTCAACTCCAGAATATTTCAACCCTTTGTAATCAACGCTCACTCCGAATACGCTCATAGTCCCTTGATGGTATTCGTCCTGAAAACAAACTTTCAATTCATTATTTCCCTCCAAATGCAAAGCTACCCGAGAAATGGTAATTTTTTTCAAAAAATTCCTACAATTCTCACTGAATTCATGATTTCGGAAACGTATATAAAGCACATGAATTGAAGAAATTCTCAGTCATCTAAGTAGAGCTGGAGAGCTATCGGAAGGAATTTTTTCAAATTCAAGCACCATCATCATCATCATCATCACCATCATCATCATCATCACCATCATCAACATCATCACCATCATCACCATCATCAACATCATCACCATCATCATCACCATCTTCAACACCATCACCAACATCAACACCATCAACACCATCAACACCATCAACACATCACACCATCAACACCAATCAACACACAATCAACACCATCAACACCAATCACCACCATCACCACCATCAACACCATCAACACCATCATCATCAACATCATCAACACATCCAACACCATCAATCACCATCATCACACATCATCACCATCATCATCATCACACACTCACCATCATCATCACCAACCTCACATCATCATCACATCAACACCATCATCATCACACACATCATCACATCACCATCAACACCATCACCATCATATCACTCAACCATACCATCACATCATCAACCTCACACATCATACACCATCAACATCCATCATCACCATCAACACCATCATCAACATCAACCTCACCATCATCATCACCACCTCAACAATCACATCACCAATCATCACCACCTCACCATCATCATCACCAACCTCACCATCATCATCACAACTCACTCATCATCACATCATCACCATCACACCATCAACACCAATCACCCATCAACACCAACTCACATCATCATCAACACACCATCACCATATCATCACCATCTACACCATCATCATCATCACCATCAACTCATCATCATCATCATCATCATCACCATCATCACCATCATCACCAATCATCACCATCAACACCAATCACATCCAATCAACACAAATCACCATCACCATTATCGACATCATTATCAAACCAATCGAACACCTGATCAACACCTCACACCATCATCAACATCAACATCATCAACATTTTACAATCACCACATCATCACCAAGCATGAACCATCTGTCACCCAGACTCACCTTTCATGCTATCAGTCCATGATCACAATTATCATCATCATCACACAGTTCATTCAGCCATGTAATTTCATCTAACCTCATCATACTAAATCAATTTTTCACCATAAAACAAGAACCGAACAAGAAGTTATTCTAATTTTTATCCGATTTCCTTTTCACCATCAATCGAATTCAACCAACCTACACCATTTCATCATCATTCCATTACCCTCACCATCGTCATCACCTATACCTCACCATGACATCATCACCAACCTCACCATCATCACCATCATCACCAACCTCACCATAATTATCACCAACCTCACCATTATCATCACCAACCTCACCATCATCATCACCAACCTCACCATCATCATCACCAACCTCACCATCATCATCACCAACCTCACCATAATCATCACCAACCTCACCATCATCATCACCAACCTCACCATCGTCATAACCATCATCACCAACCTCACCATCTTTACCAACCTCACATCGCAATCATCATCACCAAACTCACCATCACCATTATCGATAATGTCGATTATCGATTATTTTGACAATCGATAATTTTGATAATATAAATTGTAAATATAAATTAAGGCATTTTTAGGAATCTCTCCTTATCAAAAAGATGAAAACTCGGTCACCGCCAGCACCACCTTTCAAATGCTAAAGTAAATGTCCATGAATCAAAATTATCGATAGTTTTCATGAACCATCGTTGTTTTCGATAGTTTAGTTGTTTAGTCCAGCTGTAGATTCTCATCTGATTTCCACTGTTTTTGCTCATGGTATGACGTAAAAATTAATTTTTTACGCAAAAACAAGAACGAACAAGAAGTTATTTTCTAATTTTTATCCGATTTCCTTTTCAATAAACTTTAGATGAAATTCAACATAAAAATAAGAAGATTTTCTAGTAAATATTTCGTCAATTTTATCCCCTGTCACTCTCCATGGTCTTCATCCTTATTTGGACATAAATCTCCTTACTTTTAGGTGAACATTTTCGCAATAATTTTCGCTAATTCATCAATTTTTGTTTTCAGAATTTGAAAATATGCATTCCGTTGGAATTCATTCGGCGATGGCGATAAAGCGCCAGCGGAAACGCCGCGATGAACAGAAACGGGCACGCGAGAGGCGCTACAGTACGCAGAGTTCGGAGAGCGGCGAAACATTTCATTCGCCCAGCGGCTCGATACGAAGAAAATATCATCCACATCATGCAGCCAAAGCTGGGCCAGGAATGCTGGATAGTCAGGTTGTCAGTAGTATCGGTATGCTTCATATAGGTATTGTTTTCATCGTTTTCGGAATATTCCTTTGCGGTGCCGGCATCATACCGGATGAAACGATGTCCTGGAATGTTTTTAGTGAGTGAAAAAAATTTCGATAACAATTGGAACTCATTAATCGCATCGAATGGAATATTAATTTTTTTTTTTTTCTTAGGCTCCAGCTCGGCATGGTGGAACGAAGTGACGTGTACCGGTTTATTTTCGTTAGGATTAGGATTATTTTTATTGGTTTTAAATTGCCTAATTAGTCGGAAAGAAGAAGAGGACCTCGAAGATTATGTGCAACGACAATTGACGAGATCGCGTTCGGGACATCGCTTGGAGCGAGACGTGGAGACTGGCGTTTTACGTACCCGGAAGGCAGTTGCGTTACAGAAGAACTTTCGAAACGGGACAACAACCGATGTAGCTTTAGTAAATAGTACTCTATCCGAAAACGTTTCGAATGGACCGATTGGTATGTGCTCCAGAAAATCAAATTATTCAATTTATTTATTATATTCAGGGCTCGGATTTTAATGACTTTTATAAATTTAAAGCATACTTTATGGGGCAAAAATATTTTCGTACCAGCATTTTGCGAATTAGTTAAACGAATATGAACTTCAAATCGTTATTTTAATTTCAAAAAAATTCATATTGAAGTTAAAAATCGATTTGAATCCTAACTTTAGGTGAGTTGAACAAAATTTTTGCTCCATAAAGTATGCTTTAAAATTATAAAAGTCAACAAAATCCGAGCCCTAATTATATTTATGAAATAAATTTTTCTCTTTCCTGTAAATTCCTCTCAAAGGTATAAACAGCACTGATATCGTCCTGGAGAAAATCGTCGAAGAGGACTCTTATGTAAATGATCGTAGCTCGGGAATATCACCGATCGAAATCGAAAATGATACGAAGCAGCTTTTACGAAAAGAGTCCGTTAACGAGGCAATCAATATGACACGAATATAAAAACAAGTTCAAATATATATCGAGATTATTATTATTTTTTTTTTCCTTTTTAAGATCTATTAATGCGTGGTCTAAACGAATACAAGAATTTCATTTTTATATACAGTGACGACAAATAAGTTTCACAGTTCATGGATATATCACACCACAAAAGGAATAAATAATAGCACAAAAATCAGAATATTTAATTTAAAAATCATAGAAGTCTCTTAGGATCATGAGTCATGACCAGGGCTCGGATATATTTATATGAATTTATAAATTTAAAGCATACTTTATGGGGGAAAATCTTCTCTTACCAACATTTTGCAAATAAGTCTAGTGAAGTTGAACTTCAAACGGCTTTTCAACATTCATAAAAATTCTTATTGAAGTTAAAAGTCTATTTGAATCTTAACTTTATGTGAGTTGAACAAAATTTTTACTCCATAAAGTATGCTTTAAATTATAAATGCATATATATCCGAGCCCTGGTCATGAACTTTTGAAATATGTATGAATGACTGTTGTTTATATCGTTTATTCAATGATGAATTCCAAGAAGATTTTATTAGAAATCAAAGGGGTCACTTTATAGCAGCCTATAGTCTCCTTGGACCTCTGTATAATCATTTCAATGTTAACTTAATTTTCTAATGCCTTCCTTCAACAACCATCATACAAAAATATGTATTTCTTTAGTGAGATGCACGAACTTACGTTTCGAAGGCCCCTGACTAGGTTCAACTCATATTTCTTATGGGGATTGTTAGGGTTTTTTCTGTTCTATCCACCTTTGCTTTCCCATTTCAAGCCGATGGACCTTTATAATTAAAGTCAAGCATATGGTATATCACATCCCTGATTGCTTTAAAAAAAAACAACAAGCAAACTGCAGGAAAACCAACTATACAGTAGGTCTCAACATCGGATGTGAACTATTTTTCGCATCCCTAAGTGAAAGAGGCTCGGAAAAAATGCACTAAAAATGGCGCAAAATGCGTTAAAGCTAATGAATTAAAATCTCCCAGCGCATTCCTGTCCTTAAGGTCCTTGTTTAATGGTTCAAAACTCATTAAAAATATTTTCTTTTGAGAAAATATCTTCGCATTTATTCGAATTTAAAATTCAATTAATGAAAATATTACTAAACTAAGCAAAACATGTTTTTTGGGCATCAGTCAAAGCTTTTAAGGAAATCCATTAAGGAGGTTCAATAATTTGGACACTTGAAGGGCATTTTCATCGTTTTCAATACACATATTTTTCGTTTTTAGGGCATTTTTTCCGAGCCCTAGTGACAAGTATGGCCCCCAAAAGTAATTTTTAGTACTAAGGAGTTACCGACGTATGAGTAATATTATTTCGAATACCTTTGCAGGCAGTAACATTACGTATACGTCGTGCTCTAAATATTAATGATATGCTTTATTGAAATTTTTGGAAACAACATTTTTAATTATCAAAAAGAAAATACTGATCCTTTGAACGTCATGGTAAAGAGACAGAAGAATGACAGATTAAGAGGGATCTACATATTTTAAGTTATTGATGGTTGACACTTTAGTAGTGGGACTCACTGCAGCTTCGCAAATTGTGGGAAATGAGAAATTTGTCACACAACTGTCAAAATTTATATGAAAATTTACGATGGGAAAATTTGCGAAGGCATTTGCGAAACTGCATGAGTACCACTAATTTCTTCTGGGTCTTTTCAAAGTTTTTTGGGTCAGCGAGTAAATCTAGAGATCGGAAGTTTGTTCGAGAAATGCGAAATTTTGAGTTGGGCCGCTTTTCTGATTTGTGTGCGATTAATTAAATAATGTAATTGAATGCTTTAAGGCATACTTCTGTCAAAAAAAAATTTCATAAATAAATTTATGTATGTATATTAATAACAAAGTAACAGTAAGAAGAAGAAAACACAATTTTAAGCCAAGTTAAAAAAAAAACTCTAATTTTGAAATGCCTTTTCTGGTATGAAAATTCTAAACATTTAATAAATATGCTCAGTTTCCTAGTCATATTTTCTGCAAAAGTCCGAATGGTTCAACTATTCTGGATTTTATAACGAGTGTAAGAAGAAAGAAACTACCAAATATGCTAAAAAAGAAAAAAATAAGGAAAACTAAATGAATTATTATATTTTATTATTAATTAAGCTACTTTGGTCTGAACATTGCTTAAAATATTCCAAATATATTCCCGAATTGTGTTATTTAAAATTTAAGTAAGTCAAAGCAAAAAACTCCGACCCTATTTGAAAGAGTTTAACTCTATATTGTGTATATTTGTTTTTTTTTTTCTACTGCCAAAATATAAAATTTAGGTTAAGCTCGACAATGAATTGGGGTATTCACGCAATTCTAATTAAAAATCTTTTGCTGTAAATTGTTCAATGAGTAGAAAGAGTAGATTTCCTCGATCCGTGTAAATACCCCAAAAGATTTTTTTTCCTTTTTTGGGAAGTTTTAAGTTTTCATTATGATTAACAAATAAATTTTTTTTTTTATTTTAAGCGGAGATTCCACTATCTTCGCAGATAGCACAATATGCGCCGGCACAGATTTAAACAATTCCAACGATCACTTTGTGAGGCCTTACATAATTGTCGCATATTGTCAAACAATTTCAGGGAACAATAAAATTGGGACAAAAAAACCCTCAAAAGTCAACATGAGATTCCAAAAATTTAAGAGGACAATGCATTTACACGATCGGCGCATAAGATGCGGCAAAATGGCGCATTGCGCAGATGGTGGGATCCCAGCTTTAGCAGTAGGTATTCAAATGCTTAAATAAGTCTTCATAGAAAATATTTTTCATAATTTTTCTTCCATTAATTCAAAATATTTATTGTTAATGCTTATGCCTGGTTTCCAATAGCGCCGAAATTCTTGCAAACATTCAACACATGCAAACGTATGGAATCAGTTTCAATGAATTCCGCTTTTGATTGTAACTGGGTTCACATGTTTGGATGTGTTGAATATTTTCAGGAATAGCTGAGATATTGGAAACCAGGCATTAGTTTTCAAAACGAAGTAAAGCAACGCACAAATGTTAAAGAAGAAAAATGTTTTTTTTTAGAAAGTTAACACGCAGCTCCAGCGTATATCTCCATTGTATTTTTGAAATTAGATATTTGTCCAAAGGTTTCGTAAAAAACACAAAAAATCAATATTTTATTACGTTTTCAGGGAGTCATTAAATATATAAAAAAAAAAAAAAGAATCATATCAGTGTGTGTAAAATATATTCGATCTTTAAAAATGTAATTTCTTGAAGCAATTGCAATGAGGCCTTCTACACTAGGCAATTTTAGTTGCGCAACTCGCGAGTTTGTAGGAAAGACGCGGTACGGGGAAGGTAAGGGGAAAATTGCTGTCGCGAGTTGCTCGTACAGGCAATTTTGTGCGATACGCTTTGTGCATCTCTTTCTTACTTTCAAACGTGTAAGTGGCGTCGGGGTTGTTTTTGACGATCTGCAACTCGAGTTGCTGACCCAATGTAGACAAAAAAGCAACTCCAAAAGAGAATTCGATATGAGTTGCGCAACTAAAATTGCCTAGTGTAGAAGGCCTCAATGGAAAAAAAACGAAGATTCTAGTGCAAGACTTGCAAAAAAGTTCTTGGTAAATATAAGAAGCCTTTTAGAGATTTCGCTCTAGTTCTTCTGAAATATCTCCAATATCGCTCTTAGAAATTGGCGCTATTTGTAGAGACTTTGTTTTCTATACACAAATATTTGTGCACAAAATTCAAATATCGCGAGGTATCAGGTCAAAAATTAAATTCCAAAAAAAAAAAAAAAATTAAAATTTCGACTACATTCGTAATCACTGACAAATGTAATTTTTATTTCAAGTTTCTTTTGAATTATAAATTGACATTAATATTTTTCTTTTGAATTTAATAGTTATATCTTCTTTAAAATAAATTAACAATATCACTTAAGGACAATCAATGTTGTCAAATATTTTTTAAGTCATATAAAACTACCAGAATGAATGATGAAATTTTACACAAAATACTCTAATTATTTTAAAGAATCTCTAAATGAAAAAAGTAAATCAATTGGAATAAAATATTAAGGGATTTAAATTTAGGAAATTGGCAGTTTTATGTGAAATTTATTGCTATGGAAAAACATGAAAATTTTTTGCCGAATAGATGAATACTCATACATGTTCCTGTCAATCAATAGATTCTCATACAGCCGCATTTTTTTATAAATGTTTTTATTTTCTATTTTTTTGAACAAAAAAAAAAAAAAATTATTAATAATAAAAAATGTTATTTAGGCTAGTGTGAACACCCATTAACTTGAATTTTCTTTTGCCACTTTGAGGCCTCATTGAACGTAACGAAATAATTCGAATAGAAAGTAAAGAAGATTCACATTTCGCTTAGATAATTTTATTCATAAAAATTTAGAAAAATTATTAAATATAAAAAAAAGGAGTTTTTCCAAAAAACTTTTATCATACATAATCGTTCTTTCAGGCGTAAGATAAGAAGCCCATTTGACACGGGTATAAGGACCATTAATTCAAATAGAAATTTAACAAAAATAGTTTCTAATAAAATATTTGAAACGAAAAATTTGAATTAAGTTTTGAAATCATTTTGTTGTAGTTTAAGTATGTATCTTTAATTTTCAAAAGCTTATGATGCTAACCATTAAGCTCTATAATCAAAACGCAAGGTAATTTCCGTCGTGTGAGGACGTAAGGAGCAAAGACACATATTTACAAGTTGGAAAAAAGAATTCCTTTGAAAAAAATGTGCTTTCATTGTTTGGGCACAAAATGTAGGCATGTCTAAGCATTTCAGAACAGGTATTTTTTTTTAAAATGTGGCACTTGAATCGCCATGCTTTCCAAAACCGGTTCACTGAATCGATCGAACTTAACTGCAGCACAGAAAAATGATTTATTTTTTATTTTTTTTTATTTATAAATAATTTTTTAATGAGGGAATGAGACGAAGACAAATAACGGGAACGTATGAACTAGCATTTAAACTTTTGAAACAGGGAATGTTTAATTAAAATTGGTAGAACTTTTCTCAAATTTGTATAAGACTGTGCTATATAAGATATTAGGGAAATATTAATTAAAGTGCAATTAGCTTTCTTTTTTGCTACTTTTTACTTTAATGGAAGGATTTCTGATTTGTAAAGAAATATTTAAACCTTTTCCAGGACATTTTTATTTTTATTATTAAGCTTTTTACGAATATTTTACGATTTTTTTTCGCATCTTGGCATATTAATCTGCATATCTATGATCTGAAGTATTCATGGCGGGACAATAGGTTCCAAAAAAAAACTTTAAATATATTGTAGCACTAGTTCCAAAACTGTTGAACTATCTGAAAAAAAAAAAAAACAAAATTGTATGCAGTTAGGTTCGAGCCATAATTTACTGCTGTAGTAAAATATGACATTACTCTGCTCTATCCTTAGCGCATCGCTAGTGTTAGCATAAATTTATAAATTTCGTGTCTTAAATGCTGTAATAAATACCTAAAAAAAAATAATTAAAATTATTCATAATTAAATGACTTTCGTCAGCAGCTACGCAAGGAAACTATATATAAAAACTTAAAAGATATTTAAATGTTTAAAAGAAATATACATACCGAAAGAAAATGGTATATAAGAACGATTTTTTACCTCCAAATAAATAAGCTATCTTTGTAGAATTATAATGGCTTGCACTTTTTACCTTTTTAATATTTATATACAAAATAAAAAAAAAAAAACAATCCAAAACATTTTTGAAAGCACGATAACGTACGAAATAAATGCATCCCTAAATACATGTAAATTCATATGAAAAAAAGTATGTAACGCTTAACTAAATAAACTCTTATACCGATGTATATATGTATATCATATACTGAAATAATTGTACTCGTATAGTTTCTTTTGACTTTTTTTAAGAATAAATTTTAATCTTATGTAAATTCAATTGCGCCAAAGCTGTCGACTCCTTGTGTGATTTATCAAAATTAAAATTTACTATTTCAAGGACTAAAAAAAAAATTAATTCAAATGAAATAAGTTTGCGTCTGAGGGCTCTCTAAGATGCGCAGCTGTTGCATTCAAAATGAAAATTCATTCAGGAGCCATTGGGAGCCAAAACAATCGATAAACGTAACAATAGCGATTGCGATATAGTTTTTCCCAATTTTTTTATGTCAACATTATTGGTATAAAAAGGATCGAGATATCTTTTTGAAGCGTTCTTTCAATTTTCATGCGTGCCGTGTTTGGACGTAACAAATAAATATTTATTCAAAATATAGTTTTAAATTCAAAAACTAGGCAATTCACAAAGTCTTCTAAAATCTGTTTTAAATTTATCCCTAGGTTAAATGAGCATTAATAGGTTTTTTAAAAAGTCTTTATATTGGTATTGTTCGCATTACTTCACTTATTTTACGGCTTCTTTGTAATCGTTTAATTTGTACGACTAATTCAGATTACAGGACAATCATTTCCATAATTTTCGGATCCATTGCGATCAATAATTCGATCAGTTTGTGCCTTTCTTTCACTACCAATTGAGATTTCCACCAATATTCATAAAAGCTCTTCAGCACCTTCCAAAAAAAGCTTTAAACACTTTTTTATAATATTTTTAATTTATTTTTTTATAAATATGTATTTCTGTTTTTCCTCCTTACGATAATCGTCAATATGTTCTTTGTAAATATAAAGGTTTGTCGCGGATAGCTGTTATCCGCAATATAAACACCCGCGCCGAAAATTTATATTGCCATGCAACTCTGTGCAAATGTTTACATTATTGGATAAAAATGGTCGATAAAATGTACCAAATTCATAAAACTCCAATATTTAATATTGATACTGTTGGACCGACCCCTTTGCCAATCGTATAAAAAACCAAAAGGGGAAAAGAAACCGACTTTGGATACGAAACTTGAACCAAAAACTACATAAACAAACGCAAAATCTTCGATGCTATTGAAATGATATTTTTTTAAATATCTCCCACCCCTAGCAGCGATTAGGAGCCAAAAACTATCGATAGTCCCAAAAACATCGACAGTATTGCGATTTCGAAAATATCGATACTGTCATTGATTTATTTGGGTGCATTTGGAAAGTGTTTTTGTTTTAAAAGTTTAGGTGTAAAACAAGTCTCAGCCCAAAAATTGTTCGCGAGTATTAGCAAAGGAAATCTTAAAGATTCATCCTTCCAAGATGAGTGCAGTGGATGTGATAAAAATCGATCATCCAACGGAATTAAGTTTTGAAAAGAGTATGAAGCAAAACAAACAACAACAAAGAAGAATTAAATATATATATTTATACTCATATGTACACGTATAAACATTCCTATTTTAGTTCCAGAGAGTGATAAAGAACACCAAAAACGATTGTTAATCGAACAACTTCTGAAGGAAGGCAGCGGGCAGATCGAAATAACAAAGCTCCAGGAATTGGCACGTTCGGATTATGGTTTAGTAACGGACGAACTGCGTCGAAAACTTTGGCCGCAATTATCGGGTGTTGATGTGGCCTCTTTGGATAAAGCACCATGCCTTGCCGATTTGCAGACACATCCCGAATACCAGCAAGTTGTCCTGGACGTTAATAGATCCTTGAAACGCTTCCCCCCTGGTATTCCCTATGAGCAACGTATTGCATTGCAGGATCAACTTACAGTTCTCATATTGCGTGTGATCAAGAAGTATCCGAATCTTCGATATTATCAAGGTTACCATGATGTTGCAGTAACATTCTTATTGGTCGTTGGTGAAGAGGTCGCCTTTGCCGTTATGGAACAATTGTCGACAAATCATTTTGCCGAATGTATGCAGGAGACAATGGAGGCGACACAGAAACGACTCATGTTTATATGGCCATTGGTTAATTTTGAGAATCCTTTACTTTTCCAATTCCTACAGCGTTCAACGGTAGGAACACTTTTCGCCTTGCCATGGTACCTAACTTGGTTCGGTCACAGTTTAAATTCGTATAAGGCTGTAGTGCGTTTGTATGATTACTTTTTGGCCTCACCGATTTATGCACCGATTTTTGTAACAGCTGCGATCATACTGCATCGAGCTGATGATATATTAATTGAAGATTGCGATATGGCGTCAATACATTGCGTACTATCGAAGGTACGTCTCATGGAAATTCGATTAGAATCTGAAAGCTTTGTCTACATACATATGTGTATTTGTTTCAGTTGCCCGACGATTTGCCATTTGAAGAATTATTAAAGAAATCCAGCGAGTTATATGAGAAATATCCACTTGCTACCGTGGAACAGGAAGTCGAAGAGTTAATTAAAAATGAGTAAGATCGAATTGCAGTATTAGTGTTACATGAATTTCTTCTTAAATTGTCTTGTTTTTTTTTTCTTTTCTTTTAGAAAACGACAACGTGAGCTGGAAGAGCAACTCATTGTGGAACGACGTAAACGGCTGGGGCGAAATTCTCGAAATGGCAATTATGTACTGAACCATTGGCTACCGCAAATGATCACACCACGATCCTTTTTCGTAACGACAGCATTCTCGATACTTGTTGGCATTTGTGCCTATTACTACCGAAATCAGTACCTCTCGGCGGGCATCAGTTGAGTAAGCGTTTTTGTGCAGCCACGTGTTGTGAAACAACATGCACTTCGGCTCACAACGTCATCGCTGCCTAGTTGGTCGATCGGTTTCTCATTCTTTTAAGAGTGTTGTTTATAGAATGGATTTTTGTTTTTAAAATTGCAAGTTGTAGTTAGTTCAATCTTTGATTTTTTTTCCTATATTAATAACTATTTTTACGCACTTTTGAACATCTGGCATTATGTGTGTACGCGAGTGTTTGTGGAATGCACAGGTTATTTCTCCGAAATGAATGGATTTCCGCATTTAATATTTATATTGTTTATTCCTGCAATAGTTCATTAAGTTGAGCATTTCGAGGTGGGGCTGTTAGCTTTATATAGCATACCATTTGTAGGGGGTATATTTGAATGTTATTTATTAAAATTATATTTTTTCTATCGAGTAAAAATTTAGCCTATTAAGGAAGAGCTAAATTAAGGTATTTTCAAAAAGCGTAAAAAAAACAGCATTGAGCTTCAAATAATCTACATAGTACATGAATTTTAGAGCGCTGCCCCCACAAAGGGGATTGATGATGTAGTAAACCAGAAAATTTCAATTTTTTAAATGAAGCATTGATATTTAAGAATTTAGGATCTAAGTTTGCATTTTGAGTAAGGCATAAAAGAAAATATACACTGTAAATATATTTTTATCGTAAACAAAATTTATTTCCATAACTTCATTTTTTTACAGAAAAATTAGACACCAAAATCGTACTAAAACATTCATCGTCATTAACCGGCACAACATTTGAAATTTAAGAGCGAATCATAAGGAAATTTCTTTGACAAGGATTGCCATCATTCTTTCTGTAGTTTTCTCAGTGATGTTTTAGTGAAAAATTCATCACAGAAGAACCTCAGTGAAATAAAAATTTCTTCACATAGAATCCTCGTTTGCAAAAGGCTCCATCAACCGTTGGTCAAGTAAAAATTGACGTTTCCATTAAGGGGGTCTTCTCATTGAGCAACTTTTTTTTCGACTTTTTTTTTTTGCATTTATTTATAGCTTGGGTAGTTGTGAATATGCCCCTAAAAGGATTTTTTGAAATTCGAAATAGTTTAGAGGATATAGCCTTCTTTGTCGAGTAAGATCTGCGCTAAAACGAGTAATTTTTGCGTTGCTTCAAACTTTAAACGCGTTTATCTCGAAACCACGTTTTTCGAACTGGCGGCCATCATATCTCCAGTTCAACTGAACCGATTTTCATGAAACAAAGTGGAATCGACGCAGAATTGTCACCATTCTCGGGTGAACCTCGACCATAATTTAAAAAAATTTTTTACTATTTTTTTTTACACTAAACTACAAAAAAAAAAGCCCGAAATTGAAATTTATTTTTGAATGGCCGCCATTTTGTCAAAAAAAAATCACAAAATTAAGCTTGAGGTTCACCTGAGAATTACATCTATACTGATTATAACCCCGTTTTTTTTTTCCATTTCGGACGCTCCGGAGACCCAGAATCGTGGCCGCCGTGACGGCACCTTTTTTTTTCACCAGCAACTTTGATGTCTCATTACTTTTTGAACAGCCCACGTATCGAGGCAAAAAATTTTTTAAAATTTACTTTGAACCTTTTGTAATACAATAAATACAAAAAGTTTTCAATTATTCTTTGCGTTTTCAAATAAGAATTTTTTTAAAAAGGGTCCAAAAAACGGGTTTTCAATGAGAAGACCCCCTTAAGGTGTTAGTCTCCCCAAGAGTTTTCAGAGTAATTTCATTTTAACAAAATAGTCAAGTCACTAATACGCATCGTCCAAAGCAACGCATCACGATCCACATCAACAAAAGAGAAGTAATAATAAGCATAATATTAACGATTTATAGTCCTTACCTTGATTGTACCACTAACTAGAAAAAATGCTCTTGTTATCTCTCAGTTTTATTCATTCATATCTCTACTCTCTAAATCGTTAACAGCTTTCTCTAGTTCACCAATGAATTCGTTCAATCTGGGCAAATCCATTTGAAAATGTACCCTATTTTTCCCTCTACTATTGCGGCAATTGAATGTGCAGGTTGTGATCTTTCGTTCGTTCGCCGGATAGCTACTGTCACCCATAATCAAGCGAACATCGAAATCGAACGATTCGACAAGTGGATGCTCCTGAGCGTTATTCCATCGCACTAGGTAGCGTATTATTTCCGGCTTCCTGGCTTTAAACACCATCAGAACTAAACGCTGGAGATCTGCACTCATATTTCCAAATTCTGCAATCACTTCGGCTTCCGTCGACACATTTTCGATGCAACAGTTTCTATAGTGTCGCGCCAGAGTTCGCGTCGCCAGAATAAATTCGTCGGGACTGTTCAAACCATATTTGTGGCATAGCTTTAGCGTTTGCTCCTCATTCTTGTTTTCAATCAAAAAGTCAATGGAATGATGAAGTACCTAAAGATTAATGAATAATCAAAATATCAAGTGGGAAATATTGTTTGACTTCTGTCGTACCTCGATGATAATTTCTTTGTTGCTAATGTTTTGAAAGAAGTCCAACTCTTGCATGTCGGTCTTGTACATAGTCGGAATAATTTTTAAAAACTCTAAAGCTGCAATCAGGCATTACATAGCATAACATAGCATAAGCTAAAATCAGTTGTTGGTATCGAATAAATTGTTCAATGGAAAATGGTCAAAATCTCCCTTATTCGAGGGTCAGACACACGAACAATGTTTTGAAACAATAATGTAAGTGGAGGAAAACGTGCGACGAAAAGAGACGGTTGTTTGTTAAATGTTCCAGAACAATCTGTCTTCTTTTTCCTTCTCATGCATTCAAATGGGATGTTTTCGAAACATTATTCGTGTGTCTGACTCTCGACTTACGTTACGGGACGTTAATGGACACTTAATTCCTCATTTCAATCAGCTGATTTGATTTAAAATGACAGAAGAAAAATTCTATTTTCTTCAGCTCTTTGTTCATCATATTATTTACCTTCTTCTTCTTTGTTTTGCTTTGCTATGCTGTGACTAATTGCACCTTTCAGTATTCAAGTTTATGTCATCGCTAACTGAGCTATTAGAAACAACATTCAGTCGGTAATGTTGACGTATGTGACTTTGTAACACAGACATATTTAATATACAGGGTGTTCCGTAGCTGAGTGCTTTCCTCTATAGGGTTGATAGAGAAGGTCATTTTGAACAAAAAATCGTACGGGAGGGGGGTCTAAAATGCACCCCTGAGGAGTTATAAGGGAAAGCAAGTAAATTTGCAGTTGTTTCAAAAAAAAATGTTTCACGCCTAAACGTTTAAATCCAAGATAAAAATTTTAATGCAATTCGACAGAGAATTGTCAGACCTTTCTAGGTGTATAAAATAGTCTTGTACTTTATTACAGCTTCAAGGGTATTTGAGCCTTCAAATTCATAATTTTGAAATTTTTTAAATATTTTTTGACTTTGAGAGCCATTTTGGTATAAAAAAGGTCCTATTAACACCCAAATTTTTTATTTTATTCAAAATGCTGGATCGATTTCCTGCTCCTGAGTGACATAAATAGTTATATATGTTGAATTTTAAATATCCCTCGTCACTGAAACATAACTTTAATATAAAAAAATTTAATCAAATTACATTTTTTCGGGCGAATAATACTTTTGAGCTCCTAATGGAGATCAAAAAGAGTACTCCTTTCGACACTGAAATGGCGAATAAGGAGAGTACTATTTTTGATCTCCTTGAACAGCACAAAATGAGTAATCTATTTTATCCCGATTAAAAATATTCACCGGACTTTACTGTAAATACCCTAAACAGTTCGGATTCCAAGTATTAATAGAGGTGAGGTGATTTTCGTTTCACGCGGAATGTTTTGATGTTCCACAATAGATAGTATTCGAGAGGGACTGACTTTTCCCCACTCTGTTCTGCAGTTAAATTCTGAAAAAAAAAACATTAGGAAAGCAACAATTCCCAAAAAAAATGGAATGTCATCAAGATCAAAATCGGTTGAGCGTATATTGAATATAAGATGACAGGAGTAATTAAAAGGGACGTTTTCCCGCCGAGCTGACTACTTGGATGATAAGAATTTTTATTTGAAAAACATAAAAACCGATAGACGCTTTATTATCGATAAGATTCTCGGCACTCCAATAGCGCTGATGAGTCAAGAGTCGCGACGTGACGAAAAACGGCCATATCGGCCAATCGTGAATGCCTTAAGTGGCATGTCTTTTGAATAGAAACTTAATGGAATTTCCCCTACAACCGATAATCAGTTCAATTTCCCTTTTTTCTCGTGTCAATGAAACAATTTTTAATCAGCTTAATTAATGCTTTTCCTCCCAATTTCTTTTGAGCTCTCATTGAAAATATAGCTCAATAAAACTCCTCTATATATCCTGGAATGCTACACATCTTTTACATTCTCCAGCACGAAATACATACATAACGCTCTTCATAATTGATTTTTAACATAAAAAAATATTTATTTCTATTAAACGATAAACAATGGAAGCTTATTTGCAACAGTAAAAATAATTTAATTTATCTTATTTATCTTGGAATGGATCTTTTTTGATGTATTTATCCAAATTTTTATCACCATCCGGTTCGACTTGCGATAGACTGCTGAAGCCCTCCTCGTCGACAAAGCATATTTCATGACCATCGGGATCAGCCAAGATTATAACGCGTACAGTTGCCTTACCAGGCGTATCCAACGTAATCAATGGCGTTAAAATTGTACCATTTTCTTCTTTGATTTTAACATCAATTAAAGGCTGAACATTGAGAGGGACAGCAAATGCGATGCGTCCATATGCCTTGGCACGATTCAATGGTTCATTCAATTTGAGTAGCTTCAGCGATGCCTGAGCCTCATCGTACGTTAGTTTCACATGCTCATTTGTCTCTTCCAAGAGTTTCATTGTTAATATATCATGCCAATATTTTCGCGATGCTGCAAGATTTGTCGAATGTAATGTTACTTCTTTAACGGGATCCCCGTTCTTCGGCTCCGGCTCTTCGATAATATAGAACTTATACCCGTCCGGTGATGTTAGAACATTCTGTTTATTACTCGCTGTTGTTATTGGATAATTATTGGCACGAGCTCGTTCGATGATTTCCTTTGACTGTATCGTTATTCCACCAAAATCGTTGCCTTCGTGGTTAAATGATAAAAAAAAAGCAATTTTATTATTATAAATAAGAGATTAGAAAAAAAAAAAACTATAGGGGTATTCACAAAGGCGTGTTAAAAACGTTGGAAAGTCGGAAATCGGAACATTGCGACTTCTTAAAAAATTTAAAAAAATATTTTTTGTATCTTGCACAACTTTTTAAGCAGTTCAAATGTTCTTATTTTCCGACTTTTCTATTTTCCGACGCCTTTGTGAATACCCCTTATATATTTAAAATTAATACAAGTCTATTCTCTTTTGCCTTATTAAGAGTTTAATTAGGTTCTCTGAAAAACTTTTCGTGTTAAATCACGAGGGTTTTATTTTTAGGAAAACAATTAATTTTAGTTGAACGTTTTTTTTTTCATATTTCTGCATATTAATCGAGCGTAATAATCTTCCGGTTGAATTATTTAAAATAAAGTTGAATCGAATAGAAAAGGAATAAATGAATTACACCTGTTCAAACATACCAAGCTCGTAGCTTTTGACGCCATAGTTGTAGGTTAGCTCCAAAACGAAATGACTCGACTCTGGACCGTAACCGATCATTGTTTTGCTCCATCGATTATCGTAGGGACTGAAAAAGATAAAAAAAAAAATACATATATAATTAAATAAGATTTATTGCATAGCAAACATCTCAGTTTTCTCATCTCACCCATTGCATTGCGCGTCGCATCCCTCTTTGAACTCCTCATGCCGCAGTACCTTACACATACAAAATTAAATAATTAAATAAAATCTAAATCATAAAAAACAGGTAATAAAGCTACGGTCGGTCAAGTCCGACTTAGATATACCCAACTTTCCGACGGGATTGGAGCAGAAGCTTCAATTGGGAGATTTTTTCAAAGTTTCTATGCCTTTTAAATATTACGGAAGTTACCATTATTTGTGGGATTGTTTTTGAAAGTGACTGTGGAAGGACCACGCCTATTTTCTGAGAGGATATGTGCATAAATTATCAACGCAAAATACTGAGTGATTTTCGAGGTAAAAGCATTTTCTTCTATATACCTACATTTATTTAAATTGTGGGTATGGAAGTGGGCGGATCGCGAACATTTTCACTTTGGATCGTCCTATTTACTAAATTTCTACTTGATTGGTTCAACCGTTTCGAAGGTAATCCAAGCACATACGAATGAACAGATCGACTGAGCTTTCGAGCTTAGCTCAATCTGTTACAAGATCCGCACAAAACTAATATGCCCTGCTGAGCATGGGTATAACCATAAATGTGCACGTGAAAACTTATATGTCGGTCATGCATGAAATGGACTTAGAACTTTTCCCCTCTTCCGGACTCATTCCTTTGCACTTACCTTCATTCCAAGTATAGTACGGAAGAAAAATGCATTCTTTGCTCGATCGCCGATTTTGAAGACATAGTGGAGGGCGCGTGCGGGAAAGGCAGCAGACATTTTGTTATTTCCTAAATTGAAAAGAAATAAGTGAGTTTGTTTCTTGAATGGATTTATCTTACTCACGTATTTAAAGACGATGCTAATCGAAAATGAGGAAAAACACAAAAAGAAATTAATTCCCAGCTACTTGAAGGTAAGTTTCCAATTGAATTGATTGCCTTGATTTCTGATATTATTAACAAGCCAAGATAAAAACGTCAAGTGTGCCAGGAAAAAAAAAAAAAAAAAAACAGAAGACCGGTTTTTGAGTCTATTGCGGCGTTTCTTTCAATTGACTTCTGAATGATTAACAGAAATTTTGTTATATATTTGCTCATTTTACAACAACAACAACAACAAACAGAAAGCTTTAAAACATCTGTTCAAAGTGATGCCAACTTAGCGATTTTTGGGGCCCTTTATAGGCCGCCTATTTGATTCAGCTTTCTTGTTTTTTTAAACTATCACTCACCATTTCTCAATGAGTTTATCCTGCATTTCAATTGCCAAAACACTGCATATCACATATAATAAAATGATTTCACAAATTAACAAAACAGCACAAAAAAGGTTATTAAACAACTTGCCGTACGTGAAAAATGTGAAAGTTTCCCAGATTTTGTACACACGACGTACGACGTATCATATGTACCCCAGCTATTATAAGCTAAATTTCGCTTTGGAGCTCTCTTATAACCTAGATTTATCTTCTTACTCTTTGTTCGCTTATGATAGCAGCATTGAAAATCGATTTGTGTGTAGCAAAAGAGCTTTAAAGCTTTTACGAAAGCCGTTAATTTCGAAATTTTGAATTGGACTTATTATTATTATTATTTTGATGGTTATTATCCTGCAAGGAAAGGTCTTCAAAATGACGAAAAAAGCATAGACCTGGGCTCTTATGGAATCATAGGTGAGAAAAATCCTGTAGACGAAGAAGAAGGAGCTCAATAGAAGTCGTGACACACAAATATAGAGAAGGTGGTACATATTGTGAAGAGGAAGCTCAATTAATTTTATTTAGGCAGGGAGACCCAATGGAACGGGTCACGGGATTGACGGTCCCGCCTTTCCCGAGTCACGGTGCTAGCCAACTGACCCAGTTGAGTCATACAGGCTGGTAAATAAAATCATGAAAACGAGACCCAGCCGCGGGTTAGTGAGGGCAGCGTCAGTTATTGACGAGAAATGGGCCCTCATCCGGAGTATAGCCACAGTAGTTCTGTTGCGAAAAGAAGGGGACGTGCTTTAGTGGAATCATCACACACCCAGCAAGGATGGATGCTGGCAGCCCGAAAGGAATTTTGACCTCCTCCAGTCGTCATAATTGGGTAAGCAATCATTGTCATTTAGTTTGGTTCACAGGGCAGGAATCGCTGTAAGACAACACGCCCTAATTTCCTAATATTGTTATAAGGAGGCTATATTTGTATGTATGTCCTCTGCTGCAGCGAGTAATCATTTCCTTGAATGCTGAAATTCTTGTTAAATATATTTTCTCATATTTACTTCAACAGAAAATATTTAAATTCCACACCTAAAAGTATGCTTATAAATACTAAGATAATTCCAATAGACATAAGATAATTCTAGTCGTTCTACTAGTTTTGTTCATTTAAGAACATCCTGTGCAAATATTTAAAAAGTTGTGTGGATTTTCTTAGAGGTTTAATTATTTATAAATTTATATTAGGGGTATTCACAAAGGCGTGTTAAAAACGTTGGAAAGTCAAACGATCGGAAAATTGCGACTTCTTAAAAAATTTTAAAACTTTTTTTGTATCTGGCCAACTTTTTAAGCAGTTAAAATTTTTCGATTTTCCGACGCCTTTGTGAATACCCCTATTGATATAAAATTAATTTTTGAATAATAAAAAGCATACATTTAGGCGTTGACTTTAAATATTTTCTGTTTCCCTAATCATATCCGTTGTTTTCTGCATCAGGACCTCTGAGTTGTGATTAAATAGTTGTTATATGTGCCAAGCGTGTCTTTACTTTTAATGTGTCACCTTTTTGGCCCAAAAATGGTCAAAATTTCCAATACGTTATTAATGGACAGCCCCTTAAGCTCTGCTTGCTATATACTGTAGGTACTAGCTGACCTTTGGCTCGGCGAAAATGACCAAATTGTTCAAAAGTGATGCTGTTGCATCATCCGAGGTGAGTCCTACAGCATCGAGGTCCAATTTTACTGCGTCCATCCAACGCTCTTTCGGACGCCCTCGTTTTCTGCAACCTTCAATTTCAAGTACGTAGCCAAAGTCTCTTCACTTGCTCATGCTATTTTAAACTTCATAAATGATAAAATATATGACGATTGTGAATCTTTCGATTTGAAAAATATTTTCCAAAAATTGTCGAAAAAATTTATAAAATGGAATAATTTTTACTGATTTTTCAAAGGATAAAAGAGTAAAAAAAAATTTCCAAGGTTAAAAAGGGACCACTCCGGAAGTAGTCCCATAGAGACTAGTATGAGACTAGTTGGATGCACTTAAAGTTTTCCAACAAGCTCACCTGTCACTATTCATTTTTGAGGTCCTCTTCGTTAAGGTGTAAATATTGTTTTTTCTTGAAAAATGGGCTCAATATCCCCATAGTGCATTGGGTGAGCGGTAAGCGATGGAATGCGTCTCGACGCCGACACATTTGAACTTAATATCTAAACCATTTGAATTGCGGCAGACGCAAGCAATGCAAAAATTAAATGCAAAAATAAACAATCAGAATGAGAAATATTTCTTCGAATTTTTATCTTTTCTACAATCACTTCACAATTAAATGCCGCGTCAAGATTTTTCCAAACCGCTTTGCTTGCCTTTAATGTCCAGCGATCGCAGTGTCGCGACTGTCGAAAATATTGTCGATTGTCGCAAAAATATTTTCCTGGTGCAAAGAATCATTTACCGCCAGCGATCAAATGACTTTTTTCGCAAAATTATTTTCTCTTCCTCGGCTTGGGCGAATAAATAAACTTTCATCAATGTGGAAAAATGTCTCGTTATGAAGTGAAATCAACAAACTTTCATCGGGGGTCATTGAATTTTATTTGTCTTGGGGTTTTTTTTTTTTTGTAAAGAAAATCTACGTGGGAAGTTTGATAATATTGGATGCATTTTTAAATATTCTACAATATTAATGAATGAAATGCTCGAAATGGGACCCTTGTTCTTCAATACATTTTAAAGAACGCCACCTTATTGTGTTGGTGGTTATTTCCATGGATAATTCTGAACTGATTGTCAGGAAAGCAGTGGATATTTTTTTTCAATCTTGAAGGCTTTCAATTTCTCTACTGTAGACCAGATCCTTAGCGCGTCCATAAACGTAAATAGTCTAAGGGCCGTTTTCTTATCCTACTTTTAAAGCCCAAAATCCAACATTGCGAGAGCCCGATGCGAGAGCGCGAGACGCGACGCACACAAATTTCAATACATTCAATCATATGCTTCAAGCTCCAATGTATCGCACTGCGAGACCTCGTAGCGAGAAAATTTTGAAAAATTGAATATTTCTCGTTGCGAGGAAATTTGACAGGTTAATGATGTAGCTATTTTTTGAGTTCGTGCTATTGGGTACTCGTTTAAACTAATAAAACAAAAACTGTTCAGTGTTCCGTGAAAAAGAGCTTTTAGAATATTTCGCGAGCTTTGGTTCATTTTGAAAATTTTTGAAAAATTTGAATTAAAAATTAAACTCAAGTGATAACGTATAACTTTTATGAGTACTCGGTACTCGTTAGATTGGTATTTGGTTCAAATATTGCATTACTAGAAGCGAAATTATGCTATCATCTGCGTGACGCAAAACTCTCATTGGAGATTGAAATGCGCCCCACACAAAACATTTTCATGACGTCGCGCACTCTCGCATCGGGCTCTTGCAGTATTGGATTTTGGGCTTAAGCTCTATTTGGCAGTTAAATTTCAATTGCTTTGACTTATTAATCAAATTTCTATGAAATTATCAACAGGATAATTTAACTTACAGATAAAAAAAGATTAGAAAACGGCCCTAAAGGTGTCAAGTCTGGGGATCTGGCTATCCATTTTTTTGTACCATTCCATTGCAGAATATAAAAATATTTTTTTTTTGTAAGATACTCCGTAGTATATTTTTTACTGTCGCTTGTACTGAGCTGGAAAATAATTGAAGAGTATTGAGTGTGCAGGGTTGCATCGGACTTTTTGATCTTAACCCTGCCTGTGACCTTAAAAATGTTATACTAAATGCTTTAGGGGCCATTTGGTCCACGGTGTATTTCCCAAGCAAAATATAATAATTTTCGCTCTTACGAAAAAATTTTTATGCCTGAAATAATATTTCTTTGACTAATCTCCAGATATTAGGCTCAAAAAAATTGTATTTTGGACCAAAATGTCCTAAGGCACCAGCAGGGTTAACTCGCAATAACAAATGAAGAATTCTCATTCCACACTTTATTATATATATGAGTATGTATAGGCCATAAGTTCAAAGAAATGAGAAGTGAGCTGTGAGAACTAGGACCTTTCGAAAAATTTCTAAATTTATTTATTTGCCCTTGTATTATGCTCTGGTTCTAGTTTATCGTGTCTATCAACGATATTGATGGCAATTTTATGAAGAGTATTTAATATGCATTTCAACATCCGAAGTGAAATTATGAAATCATTAAAATTGAATTAATATACCCAATTTTGTTTTTTATAATCCAAGAAAGTTTCCGGATCGATTGAAAATTTCATTGATTGTTTTAAAGAACGGATTTCAGGTTCGCACCATTTTTATTTGGCCCCCTTAAAAAAACCAGCTCTTATAGCTTAAATAATTTACAATTAAATCGTTAATTAAGTAAGGAAAAAATTTGAATTTTATATTTTCTTTATTAAATTAACCCTTTAATTCCTGGCTCCGTCTCTAGACGCAATTTTTTCGAACAAATTACCAAAAAAGAAAAACGAATAATAATTATTTCAGATTCATGTTTTTCTACCCAAAATAAGTCATATCTAAACTTTTCATTGAAAATAAAAAAAATGCGGCATTAGAGGGTTAATATAAAAATCTGAAGCCTTTTGGTTGTCCGAATTCATTAGTTTTAACCAGTTTTAGGCCAACACGCGTGGCGCGGCATAGAAAAAAGTCGCATTTTCGAAAAATTCTTTTGTCTTTAAGCGAATAAATTAAATTTTTTCTTTTATTATTATTATTATTTTTTTTCGTTTCATGGAGGTCACTAATTTGAGATTTATATATATATATATATTTTTTAAATTTATTTTAATTTGCAGTTGTTGCACCCTTTTCGTCTGCCAATTCTCATTTGTCAGCGAATAATTTTTGTTTTTTGTTTTGGCTCTGTGAGTAGATAGCATAAATTGCACTATTTTAGGGGAAATTTATATCGACATAAGCAATATTCAAGAAGGAGAATAACAAAATATAAATAAATAAATTAAATTCAAAAATATTCTCAATATCAATCATCGAGCCTGACGCAATTTATCACTTCATGTATTTTGAAGAGGTTCGACCGCCTGCAGGAAGGTGTGTGCCGAGTTGCAATTTCTACTTTCTCGCACATTATTTTGAATGGATTTCATCAGAATGTGGGAATTGAAATGATTACGAAGAAAACTTAATTGGTCTTAAAATGAATTGAAAAAGAAATATTCAATTATCCAAAATCTCTATTGAGAATTATTTGAATTCAATTGTGAGTCTTAAGAGTCTTGGTGCAATTTGGGACTATCATTTCTTAATTACCTAAAAATAAATAGAATTTATGAGAATATTTTGAAGTATGTATATTCAGCTTTGGAAATAAGTAATAAGGGTGTTATAGTAAGGCAAGCCTGATAATTAAATACCCGACACAGATGAACGGTTAACTATATTTGTTTGAAAATTTTTAAATTAGGCCACAAGACCACGACCATTGAGACAAATTATTTGGGAGATTTGGAAGAACATAAAAGGGACTGAAATGCCAAATTCTGCTGAATAGCTTTATTAACACCTCTCCTATGCAATTCCCAATTTTCTAATTTTTGAAGATATAATCGGGGCCTTAATATAAGTACCTATGTATTTATGTTCAAATTTCAAATTTCATTGAATATTTTTGAAAATGTTGATTGATGATCTTGAAGACGGTCTTCAACGAATAATTGCCAAAGCATTGGATCGCGAAAAATGGCAAAAATTAGTGGAAGATGCACTGGTCCACCTCGGACTGTACAGCTAAGGAAGAAGAAGAAGAAGAAAAGGAACCTTGAAAACTTCGATCGGGTCCATTCTAGATCTTGTACTTACTCATGCTTCTCCCAATATGCATATCAAACTTCGTCAAGATTACTCAACTCCTTCGATAAGAACACTCTATATCGTTTGACGCACAGACAGACAGATGGACAGACAGATATACCGACAGACATACAGATAAACGGACAGACAGGCAAACATACAGACAGAAGGACAGAAAACAGACAGAAGGACAGAAAGACAAACAGGCCGGCAGACAGATAGGCAGACATGCAGACGGACAGACAGACTGATAGACGGACAGACACGCTACTGAACAGACAGACGAACGGACAGACCAGCAGGCAGACATGCAGAGCGGACAGACAGACTGATGACATACTCGAAAATTGAATCTCCTGGTGACCCTGATCATTTCTATAAATAGTGCATATATTGTGGCCTATCTTGAGGGGTTCTGGGTCTCATATACGTACGCACAACCTCAATATACCCCTGCCACAGAATGTGTTGGGTACAAAAATTACAAATTGGTTCTTTTTAAAACACTTGCCAAAGCGCCAACGGAATCCGTTGGGTCGAGATGAAAAAATGACGTGAATTTATGTAAATATCTTGCCGTAGCGTCTATTTGTCTAGTCGATTGCTTAATTCAATATGAAATTGTTCTGCCAACACTATTTAAAGCACAGAAAAAAAATTCGCTTTTATTTATAAAATAGTAGCATTGAGGGAATGCGATGGCGAACAAAGAGAAATAAAACATAAATTAACCGTGCTAAATGAATATCACGGAGAGAAGGACATATGTACATATTTCAATGACAATGAAATAAAATGTTAATTTTTCTAATTCATTCTTACTAGAATACTTAACATAACTTATCATAACGTAAAAAGGAATTTATAGTAATGAAAACAAAATTTTTTTATAACAAATCTTTAAAAATTTAGGACCATCGGAATTCGGTAAAGCGAGCTAGAAACAGTTTTTAATTAATAATTTTAATATTTGTTAAGTCTACGTTAAGTTGCTTAGTAATTTATGCAACTCAAAATGAGTTGAATAAATGCTTCGTTAAACTAAGCTGGTATAAAATAAGTCAAGGTTTCGTAAAGCAGTGAGTCAGATCAAAAAAAAGGAGATCAAAGCAGACGAGATCGATGTCATATAATCCTATCCATTGCTTTCTTATGTCGTTATTGAATACAGATTTAGTGAAACTCTATTTATTTAAGCTCAGCTTAGCTAAGTTGATTTAAGTTAGGTTGAATAAACTAGGTTAATTTTATTTTTTGGCGTGATAACGACTATTAAATCGATGATAGGACATTCAAATAGCGAAAATCTGCCGACGGCGAATTCGATGTGCGTTCAACATGTTCATCGTTCAATTTACGCGGCAACAAAGTTGGTTTGTGGGAGAGGGACGCACGGGGAAGGTAAAAAAAACTCTCCCATACCACATCCCCGAACATCCTTCGGATGGAAAAACTACTTTGAAACCTTTAATGAACGCAACGAAAACGCGTTAGAGATCGCGCAAAAATAGCTTAGCGCTAAAAAGAAGTTTTCGCGCCGCGGGCCTTCCAAAAGCGCTAGATCTAGCGCGAAAAGCGCTCAGTTGGCATCACTGCTTAAATCTATGGCTCGTTAAGTGCGAGGGATGATTTAAAACAAGCCATGGTGGGGTTCGTGGGGACATGGGAGATGCAGAGGAAGACTTCAGGCCGATGACAATATCACATCTTTTGTTCTCTTTGTTCGTCTTCGACTTAACTGTACTTCGGAAGAGGTTTAAGGCATAGCAAAACTATCCACCGATATCATTTTCTCAATCCCCTTTGTAATTCCTCACATTTCGAGGGGGCTTGAACCCCCAAAATCACCCTCTGAATACGCTCATTGTTCCCCTTGATGGTATTCGTCGTGAAAACAAATTTCTATTCATTATTTCCCTCCAAATGCAAAACTACCCGAGAAATGGTAATTTTTTTCAAAAAATTCCTACAATTCTCACTGAATTCATGATTTCGGAAACGTATATAAAGACATGAATTGAAGAAATTCTCAGTCATCTAAGTAGAGCTGGAGAGCTATCGGAAGGAATTTTTTCATATTCAAGCACCATCATCATCATCATCAACACCATCAACATCATCACCATCATCAACATCATCACCATCAACACCATCAACACCATCAACACCATCAACACCATCAACACCATCAACACCATCAACACCATCAATCACCATCAATCACCATCACCATCATCACCATCATCATCACCATCATCACCATCACCATCATCATCAACATCATCATCACCATCATCATCACCATCATCACCACCAACCTAACCATCATCATCACCAAACTCACCATCATCATCACCAACCTCACCATCATATCATCATCACCATCATCAACACCATCAACACCATCAACACCATCAACACCATCAACACCATCAACACACATCACACACCATACATCATCAACACCATCATCACACCATCAACACCATCATAACACCATCAACATCATCATCACCATACATCATCACCATCATCAACACCAAACCTCAACCATCATCATCACCAAACTCACCATCATCATCACCATCACCATCGTCACACCATCATCATCATCACCACCTCACCATCATCATCACCACTCAACACCATCAATCACCATCAACATCACCATCATCACACCTCACCATCATCATCATCAATCACCATCATCATCACCAACATCATCACCAACCTCACCATCATCATCACCAACCTAACCATCATCATCACCAGCCTCACCATCACAGTCATCAACCCACCATGATCATCACCAACCTCACCATCATCATCACCAACCTCACCATCACTATCATCATCACCATCACCATCATCATCACCATCACCATCTTCATCATAATTACCATCATAATCACCATCATCATCACTAACCTCACCATCATCATCACCAACCTCACCATCATCATCACCAACCTCACCATCATCATCACCATCATCATCACCATCAACATCATCATCACCATTATCATCATCACCATAATCACCACCATTTTTATCATCATTACCATCATATTTAAGTTTATCATTTTTTAAGGGGTTATTCTGGCACGACATTTTTAACACGGGCAACATCCTGCAGACCAAATTGTCCAACCGATTGCTTTTAATATATTCTTCCACTCATTAGTAGTTCTCATAGGCACCAGAATTATGTCTTCAAAATTTATAAATTAATTTTTTTACGATTTCGACAAAACGAAAAAGACTATTTTTGACACTTATTATTATATTTAATATTATATTTGTTTAATTAAATTTAATAAGTCTGGTACGGACGATAACGGCAGACATACTTTACAATAATCCATTCGACTTTTTTTTTCATTTCAGACAACCTGACAACAGCCTCTACTGCATTGCCCAACGATCTACTTTTTTTTAGATGTATGTTATACTTTGATTAAAGGAAATATTAACAAAAAAATCACAAAAAAAACTGGTTTTTGCAACTTAGGTAAGATTCGGTTAGGTAAGTGTGGCTCCCACCAAGGATGACACATTTAGGCCTCACATGGGCCCTTTTTGACACCATGATTAATGGGAAAACAAAGAAAAACAGAAACAGAAAAATCGACACAAAGATCCACGACCTTAGCCAGGAGTTGAACCCAGAGCCTCTCGCTTCTTAAGTGGGTATCTCAACCAACAGCGGCACAGAGGCAGACTTATGCAACAAATAAAAACATATAACATAACATAAAAATTAAGATGATTGAACTCCATTGTCTTATGAAAAAAAAAATATAAAAAAAAAATTTGAAAAGAGAACAAAAATCCTTTGACACATCTACGCTTCTACCGCTCCAGGCTCTCAAAAATTTTAACTTCTTTAACAAAATTTGAGTTCCGATTCCATGATTATTGAATAAATGCTTGCCCAATAATCGCCAATGGATTCTCTTATCGGAGTCATCTGTGTCAAAACAGGCGGAAAAAATTAACTTGAAAAATTCCAATTTTTTTTTTTTTTTTGATTGAAGAGCGAAGGAAGAAAACATAAAATAATATGAATATGCACGTGTATATTTACAGTATTCCCCTGATAGAGGCGTTTCGGCGATGCGAACAATTCTTTTTCAATCAAACTTTAATCGCAGTAAAACATCTTCAAAGAGAAGAGCGATTTTCGATAAAACTCTTTTGCGCCTAAGAGCGCCAATTCAGAAGTTCAGTACTTTCATCCCGGTGAATACTGTTCATTCAAAATCAAGTTTGCTTGCACATTTGTTTGAGATAAATTAATATTTTTGTTTTCCGTCTTTTTTATTGCAGTCGAGTTAAAAAAATTTAAGGAATTCCAATAACGGTTATTACTCCAAATACTGCTGGTTGTTAATTTAATGACCCCAAGCAGCACACTAATTGAATAACAGATTTGATGATCTCTGAGAACGAAGAACAAAAAGAAGGAGATGGAATTGTGTGATAAGAAAAAGATTTGGGTTTTTTTGTGTGTAATTAATAACTTTAAAAAGTTAATGAAGTTGAAGCAAGTGAAAGTCACAATAATGGTCATTCAAAGTTGAGACCAATATTGACAGTGACAGAATTCATGTGTCAAAAGTGATTATTTTACAATGACAGTTGCACAAAACGGCAGACACCTGAATCGAAGTGATTTGCACAATAAGTTAAAGTAAAAAAAGAAAAACATTAACTCCAACTGCATTCAGCAATGATGATTGGATTTTTTTCTTACACAATCATCGTAGTGTCATTATGGTATGCTAGGAATTTATTAAAAACTTTATCGGTAACCAGTGTTGCTTTTGTAAGTAGGATTTTTGTGCAAATATTTATAAAGCATTCCAATCAATTTCCTAAAAATAGAAAATAAAATTTTTTACAGATTCTTAAACAATTTAAAGGCCGAAATGATTATAATGGACACACTCCAATTTGAAGAACATTGTCAGGTCTCTAGAAATGGGGAAGAAAAACGGGTAATCTTTTTTAATTCTATTTTCTTTAAACTCAATTTTTTTTTACTTAGGGCCCGATTTCCACAAAGCTTCAGGTCAGATGTGTTGTCGAAGAGGGAGGTCCGAGGAAAAACGTATGCAAACCTAATAATACCCATTACTCTGATTTGTTCCGAACTATTTTTGACCTTTTGAGGCGAGTTCTGAATAGTGTTGAAACGATACCATGAAAATATCGATACCAGTACTCATTTAATGTATCGAGATAGAGTATTGATACCACTAAAATACCGAACCGAAAGTATCGATACTGGTAGTACTTGCTCAAAATTAAGCAAATTTTTACGATTCTATACGATACGTTCATAGCCAGGGCTCAGATATATATGCATTTATAAATTTAAAGCATAGCTATTTATGGAGTAAAAATATTTGTTCAACTCACATAAAGTTAAGATTCAAATAGATTTTTTAACTTCAATAAGAATTTTTATAAAGGTAGAAAAGCCATTTGAAGTTCAACTTCACTAACTTATTCGCAAAATGTTGGTACACAAAGTTTTCCCCCAAACATAAAGTATTGCCTTATAAATTTATTAATTGCATTATATCCCACCCTGTCATAACACAGGTAAACAATACTTCAGTGTTTTAAAACAAATACGGCACTTTGCACTTGCGGAATCCAACGCGTAAAATGGATTCAGACCTTAGACTTTGCCATTTCTTTTTGAATTACTGTTTCTTGTCAGTGCTGCCAATAATTTGTCGCATGTTTAACCTTTAGATAATTTATAAAAATCCCTTTCCCTTGCTAGGAAAATGCTTACGAAAAATCCATTTCAAAATGAAATCGAAAAAGTCCCTCGAAAAGGGAAAAACCCCTCAAGTTTTCAGCACTAATACAAGGAAAAACATTATGACTAAATACTGACATTAAAGTATCGATACCGCGAAAATACTTGGTAGTAAGTATTGAGTACAAATTATACTCAGTATCGACTAAAAGTATTCGATATCAAGTAGTATTTCCTCATTTTGTTTCAACACTAGTTCTGAATTGTTCTTCACTTATTTGGACAGCACTAAAAAAGGGCAGACTTTTTGGTAGTACAAAAAAAGAGGCTTTAATATGGAAACCCACTCATCGGCATTATTTCATCTATATGAAAATCCATTCAGCTAACTATGACGAATTTATTTAATGTTTCCCTGGAAGTTCTGCTCCCGCCGAGTGGGAGGGATCACTATTTGAACCTCCATATCCGTTGTGCGAACTGTCGAAGCGAGGATTCTATATAACTAATGTCCTCCCTTAGCACACCGAGGTGGAAATCCCCTCAAAGGCAATAGGGGTATTCACAAAGGCGTCGGAATATAGTAAAGTCGGAAAATCGGAAAACTTTATCTGCTTAAAAAGCTGTGCAAGGTGCAAAAAAAGTTTAAAAATTTTTTAAGAAGTCGCAATTTTCCGATTTTCCTACTTTCCAACGTATTTAACACGCCTTTGTGAATCCCCCTAATATGTCCAGAATCATTTCAGGTCGAACTAAGAGCTTAGGATGACTAGTCAGTGCTTAGAATGCCTAATAACATACTAGACCAACCCATATATCAATATTTGGTATAATCAAAGGCGCCTTTGGTTGGAACTTCCCTGCAGTAATGAGCCGGTCAATTTCCTAAGAAGGACTGGCCTTTGACCGGTCCAAATCCTACCAGTTATATAATGGCACCTCGCTCCATCGAATTCGGCTAGCCGGCGGTCGGTACTAAATGGGTTGGTTTAAGGGTAGTCTGTAAATGACACATTAATCAACTTGGAATATCGTCGGCTTAAAGTGTAAACCTGCTAAGTCCACTTTTAACCGATTCCGATAGAAAAAATCACACTGCATCGTCAGGAAAAAAAAACTTTTTTAATTTCAAATTCTAAATACGGAGAAATTGGTGATGAGTACAACTGCTAAGTCTTACTGTGGTTAAAGTTCACAGCTAACACCAACAAGTGACTCCAAGTAGACTTTGTATAGTGCACTGAATCGAATTTAGAAGAGACTTCATATAGGAACAAAATAAACCATCCATATTTTGGGTCTCCTTCCCTACTTTGAAGTCTTGAAAAAAAAGTGTTTTTTGTTTACCCTGTAAAGTTTTGAAATTGTTAGTTAGCAGGTTTACACTTTAAGCCGACGATGTACTTATATAAGAAATTGGTTTTCCTTAATTGACTATCCTAAAATCAGACAAAATTACGACAATTGACCCAAAAAAACAGCCGTTTTACGGACTAGTCCCTCTACAATGACATGCCCATGTTAAAAAGGTCAATTGACTACACAAGAAATGGAATTATGAGGGGTCTAGTACTGGTAACATGAAGGACTGACCATTGGGTCCTTCCATATTACTGCAGGGTGGTTTAATATGATTGCGCATGTGTTGAAAATTTGCAATGAAATCCTGGCCTATTGTGATTTATGGCAAGCAAAAATTAAACGCAGTAAAATACAAATTTGTGCCACTGTAGTTTACGCGTCGGAGGTGTCACAAAATTTAATCCTCAAACGGAAAAAGCATGACGAATGTCACGATTCGTGCGACGACAACGACAACGAAGACGACAATGACGACGACGACGAGAAGAAACGAAGTGGAGCTCTTCCGCTTTAATGTTTTCGGCCCGAATCGATCGTAAAAGATCGGTTGGTTTGTTGTTATTATTATTATTCGCTCGGTTGGCTCATGCGAACAAGTGGCCGGTCAGTGCATAACGATAAGCGAGCCGCATTAAATTTTAGTCGCTCACTTGCCGCTGTGAATAGCTAACGTTGTTAAGTGTTTTCGCACGCGATTTCCATAAGAACTGTTCATTTTATGTTGTTGTTTCGTTATTTTTTGCTACAAATTGTTTTAGAAACGAGAACTTTTACACTACAAGAAGCTTCAATAAAACGATCAAGATCGCGCAAACGTTTGAAAAATTTCATTCAATTCATTGAAGAAAATCATCTGAGAGTGGCGCACAGATGATAAGAGCACAGATCGTTCTAACCGATGGATGGATCGTGTGTTTATTAGACGCCGGCGCCGGTCTTCGCGGCGGTGTTTGACCTTGTCACTTGGGTGACAGACTACTCAAAGCGAATGTGCGGAATCAAAACAAAACCAATGAAGAAGAACTCTCTCCGAAAAACTTCAAAGTGAAAAGAAAAAGAAAAAAAAGAAAAGCAAAGAAAAAAGTTGAAGTTACCGAAGGCGAAATTATTTAAAAGGCTTGTGTGAAACGTTCGGCGTTATTAAAATTAGAGACGAAAAAAGTAATTAAGCAGAAAACATTTCTACTTGAAATAATTAATTGAACAATTTGATGTTGGAGTTTGTTTCCAAAGGAATCGCACTGAATGATCTCTAAGGTAATTAACTGATATGCCATATAAGTATAAAAGATAAATCCGGGTGGGGTTGAGTTCCACATTCATATACTTACCTAGAAAAGGAAAAATACTCGTAGTAAATAAGTAGTTTATTAAGCAACTTCAAAAACAATAGTTGGATAGGTACGTGTTGTATAGTTGTAGGTATGTAAAGTGTGCTCCCTGCTTGCGGACATCCCACTTAAGCGGGCAATTCTCTTAAATGGACACCTTTGGGAAGCTGTTTTCTTCCTGTTTACTCAAATACATACTTTTCTATCAAGTAGGACACTTCTGTTAAGCGTGAGTGTCAGCTTAAGAGAGAGAGAGAGAGGAAGAACACTGTATCCCTTTGCTGTGTGTCAGAGAGTGCATACGAAGGAACACCTCGGGTTCCAACAGGCATATTTATCTTGTCGTGCAGTTAAAGAGTTCTTAGAGCCATTATGAACACGATCACTTTCCATTGTAAACCTATCGGGACATGAAGGACAATGAGGCAATGGATGGGTGGATTGCTTCGTCAAAATGGTAGCGGTAAACTGTGTCATTGGACCAGAACCTTTCTGCGGGGTAAATGAAACAACCTGATCAGAAATTGGTAGGATCATAGCTTCAATGATTAGAGTCCGTAGGAGCATGGGGCAAGGATCATAAGTCTAACCACTATTAGGGTAAAATCTACCCTGAATTCTTGACAGGGCATTGTAGACTAAATTATCACCCGAAGAAGGGGAGAATGTCTGAGGGGTTTTGTAGTCAGAGCAGGGTATATTTAAACATGTTCTACGGCGGTTTGCGTTGAATCAAGTGTCTTTGGGACAAGATAAAATGTGTCCTGCGGCTACTTATAAGTCATTTTAGTCCCTGGGAAATATTGAAAACCATAAGTAGTCTGAATCATCTCTAAGAAAACGTGGGCTGCACAAAAGATATTTTAGGTTCTGGTGCTATTTATAGCTCGAATAACAATAATTTTAATGTACCCCTTGAATCCTCTGAATAGTTTTCGTTTTAAAAAGCATCAAAAGCTTTCATCATTTTTTGAATTTATTTATTTATTTTTTTTTTCCACTACTTAGTTTAAAGCAATAAAAAAATATTTAATAGTGCGTTTCGTTGTGCAAAATATCATAAAATTACTAAAATAGATTCGATAAGGAATTCGAAAACAATAGGCAGGACGGATGGATGGACGGACGGACCTGTTCGCTTCTGCAGCCAACCTTGCGGTGCATACTTACATTAATATTTCGCGAAAATTTTAAGAACCTCACTTACCCAATGAGAATATTTGAAATTCCATAATTCTTGTATTCATGTTCTCAAATAATTTTATGATTTTACAGAAATTTATTTGCTTTTAAGCATGAATGCGTGTGGTTTCGTACAATTGAAAGCTCATTCGTGCCCGCGTGCATGTGTAGACAAGAAATGATCGAAATGAATGAGGAAATGTTTTGAAAAATTTCAAGAATTGTTGGCTGATAATGAACTCATTTCGAATGAGAGGAAAATCTCAAAGCTTCACATCATTAACAATTAATACAAAACCAAAAAAAAAAACTAATAAAAAAATAAATAAAAATTAAATTTAAAAAAAAATATGAATGGAAAATAAGTCGCTTTTAAGTGAATTTTTATTCGCTCGTTTTTGCTCTCTGGGTTTTCCTTTGCTCGGCATTCGAGTGCAATAACAATTCATAAAATCAATGAAAAGAAAAGGAAAATCATTATAAATCAGAACATATCATCGATTTGCAACTTTGTTGCCGAAGATGACAAAATACAGTTCAGTGGGTGCAATATAAGCACTCTGCGAATATATTTAACCTTGTCTTTATCAATCAATTCTTCAATAAAGATTATCAAAAAAAAGAGATGGAAAAAAGAAGCAAAAGAAGAAAAAAAGGAAAAAGAGAAATTACGGATTAAAGATGCTTCGATTTGCCAGCAAAAACGGAACAAAGCCAAGGAACGGCTTGAAAGATGCTGATATTGATGTTGATCTCGACAATGCAGACAGTGGAAAGTCCAACAAAACCAGTGGCGATTAATTGGGGCCCCATCCGTTTATTGAAATTATCCTCATTCTAGAAAAAAGAATTAATTCAATTTATTTGGGTACCAGCGGACAAAAACGATACCTACCCAGCGGGAAATGTCCCGCGGACATCCCCGATGATGTCCTAGTGACTTCGGAGCCGGAATGCATGCTATTTCCGGTGACACTTTATATGAAATTTACACAGGAGCTGACAGGGACTTCAGCGGTGACATTAGTCATGCTAGGGATGTGCGATGGCGAAAAAAGCATTTGAGAGCAGCACATATGCTCTTTTCTCTCTAAATGTCAATTTATAGAAACCAGTTTGATAACTCTCTTCTTTGCCTCTCTTTGAATGTTTCGAAAATTTTTAAAAATCTATTTTTAACAATTTTTGTTCGCCTCTGCCAGGGATCGAACCCGCGATCTTCGGATTCTGAGTCGAGCACTCATCATCTACTCCACTTCATGCTAACGCTGAACTGACGCTAAAACCTTATTTAAATTTCAGTAGCCAATGAGAGTCAAGCACATGAACAGCATCCCTCCACGATGACATGTCCTCCAAGATGTCATGCATGACAATGTCACCTATATGTCATCGATGACATCATTGGTGACTTTGTCATGCAGGAGATAATTTCCCGCTGGGTAATGACTTCATCTCCTTACTATTTTCTCGTTCAGTGCCTAAATATTTTTTCTTCGGCTATCGTTTTTGGCTCCTTGGAAGGTTTTGGCCCATGGAAGACATGGAGCACCGTAGTAGTTATCCCACTGAATAAGAGGGACGGTTTGGGTAGTATTGAAATTCTTTGATTTCCTTTCAATGAATCAATTCAATTAAAATTATTCTGAGAATATTGAAAGCAATATTGGAAAACCCAAAAAGAAAAATTATTCACGTTAAATTTCGCCAAGAAATATCAATGGGGGGCTTTCCCCCAGTTTAAGTTGAATAAATCTTACATTTCCATTATCAGTCTCACACTTCAAATGATCGTTATTAAATTCCATATTTAAATTTTATTTTTATTGATATTATAAATCGATTTGACCTATAATTAGTGAGCCATTAATGTGTGGCTCTTAAGCTTTATGGGCTAACATGAATTTTCTTGAGAAGTCAATTCGAACCGGGTAAGGGCTTTGGTCTCAAACAGCACATTGAACAACTTTGAATTGAAAAAAAAAGAAGAAAAGATCGTTGACTCTGTTCTTTTCAAGCTTATGTCACTTGAGAGAGAAAAAGCAATAATTTTTTCTAGGTTCCATGACCCAACTTTTTTCGGTCAAATCAATTTTCGATTAAAATCTTATGTTCATCGATATTTGAATATTAAATATTGGCACGTTTTTCATAAATTTTTTATAAAAATTTTAAGCGGCTTAAAGGTGAATGAACATAAGTTAGACTGGTTGCCTGCAAATCGAGCCGACTCAGCATGACATATAGGTATATTTCGGACATTTTTTTCGGCGCAAGGAAGAGAAGAAAGAATTCTTCGTCCCGTAAGTGCCCACTCAAGAGGAAGTACACTGTATGCAGTCTCAAAGGCCCTAAATCACTTTTTAAGTCAGAAATTTTTTTCCCCAATATTAAAAATGTGGTGTGTAATCTCATAACTAAGAAAATAGATAAAAAAAATCAATATTTTAATGAAACTCCAGGGCTTATGTCCTCCGCCCAAGCAGAGCGTAAAGACCTTTGGTACCTTAACCCATAAACGTGACTTTCTGCATGTTATATAATCACTTGCGTACCATCGTGAATGCGCAGTCAAGCATAGAAACCCATAAAATGGCACGCTGTAATAAAACCGAGCAATAATAAAACCCGTAAGCAAGTCTTTTGATTAAAATTTATTTTAATTAAACTCGAATACGTTATTTCTGATGTTCCTACAGCAGGTTGAAAGGTTATAAGTACCTACTATAAATAGATGGGACAGCATGTCTGTGATTTCGATTATCGATAAAATAGAAATATTCAAATGTCCTTGAAGACCAAAATAACCAATAACATCCGTGAGAGCCCACAGTCATACACATTAGCCTAGTAAGGATAATTATTTTTATCATTTCATTGCAATTTTCCTTATGGGGATTTTACACATTTGACACTTTACATAAAAAACAAATTCTTTAGGTAGGTACTAAACTGCGTACTGAGGGTATACCTAAAAGCAATTTTCGATAACTTTGAACGAAAGGAAGCTACAGTGGAATCTATTTTGGAGTCCTTTTAACATTTTCGAATCGCTGTTTAATATATTTGGTCATTAGTAATTACTAGAGCTGTAAAAATGCTAAAATTTACACTACTCGAGTGTATTCGTTATTTTTAGTCAAGTAATCATTACTTAGTACTCGTTACTAAGTACTCATTATATTTTTTCAAATGTTTTTCACGAACGAATGACGTTGCATGAATAACTCAATGTTGATAAAGTAATCAAAAATCTCTCATGCTCTTTGAATCTTCACCCAGTATTTAGTAACCAAATATCAACTCAATTCACTCTACTACCATACTGTTTTGTGCACCCATTACATTAGTACTTTATTACTCTGGCAACCATCAGCTGGCATGTTAGCAAAAAAAGTTCTAGTAACGAGATACTTCCATCAGTAACGAGACGTTATTGATTACTGACTAGAGTAATCGTTACTTTTTACAGAATAATAACGATATTTTACAGCTCTAGTAATTACTCGTTACATTGAGAATCTAAATAAACTTCAACAATTTATCGCTCTTCATTGCGATCCATTGTAATCGGTAAAGTAACGATTTGTAGCAATGCCATTTATCACATATCTATGTATAAATCGTGTGGGCACAAAAATTGTTCCTTATGCGTTGAAGGGTTAAACAAAAGTATTTTAAATCAAAAAATAGAGCTCTTCTAATTTAAATTGAATAAATTTTGAAATGTTATCGAGCGCCCATAAAATCTAATTCGAAACAAGTTTACCGACGACAACGATAAAAATAGTTCCACCGTGTCGCATGTTTAACTCAACACTAAATTTTTAGCGATAAAAAAAAGCGATTTTTAAATGAACTTAAAAAAAACCAATTCCGATACGTATGCCTAAATGATTTCTTTGAAAAAAATAACAAATTTGAATAAAAAAATCAGATAAATCGAAAGGAATTATAATTCTTTTTTCGGAGCTCCATAAAATCAGCCTTTCTGCATTTCTGACCAGAATTTTATCATATCGGAATTTTTCTGCCGAGCATTTCAGACCTTTGATAAATATTTAAAGAGTCCGCGAATCAAAATTTTGTATTCTTGCGGTTTCCGATTTTATGGGCTTTACTTGTTTTCGTTGAAAAAATTTTCAACTGCGTCATTTCGTATCAAAATTTTAACCCAAAAAAAAAAATTTGCTTAGTATTCTGGACGAATTATGTTTCGAGATAAAAATACTTATGTAAGTAAATTAGTTTTATTTTTTGAAAATACGTAGGGGCTCTGTCCAGCTCTGTCAGAAATGAAAAACTTTATATGTGACCTTCTCCGAGAAAAGGGACCTATTGTGGGAAAATGAAGTTTTGAGAAGAACGCAACCTTTAGATGGGAGATTCGATTTGGTATGGTATAAAAGTATTTTTATCAGAAATCTAACTCATTTCATTTTAATCTACACCCTTTTAGATACCAGAATCCACTCTTAAGTCCAAACCAGTTTTTTTTCACATTAGGTCCTTTTATCGGAGAAGGTCCCATATAAAAAAAAACTTCAGAAACGAATCAGAGGTTTTCTGAAGTGTTTTTATATGAAGTTTTTCATTTCAGACAGATCTGGAGAAATCTCCATATAACAAAATCGTAAACTAGATGAAATTCGAAGAAAAATTTGCCTAGAAACCTTGGTTCTAAAATGAATTTCTACCTCGCTTAAATCAACCTCAAAATATTAGATTTTCAGGTTTTCATACATATTTTCATGAAACCCAAAAGCAATATTTTGAGGTTGATTTGCTCGAGGTAGAAATTCATTTTACTCCCAAGATTCTTAATATAAGCAGGGAATGCTTTTGAAAAATTGATCTCATTTCGTTGAAGAACGAAGAGTCCATATATCCCGGAATATTGTTGGAAATTTCATACGTTTTGGTACGCAGAAAATTACTTCGGAAGGGGTTTTAGGCCCTACAAAATTTTTTTGCCGCGAATAATTTCAAGGAATGAAGTCTTTCGACGTGATCAAAACCCTTTGAAGCTGGGCATAAGAATAGTTCGATTTTGAAAATTGACAATTGACAGCGTCATTTTCTCCTTTTCTCCATTTTTGAATTACATCGTTCGGGTGCTTATATGTAGGAAATATCTATTAAGGTTAACACCGAAGAATCCGTTCATTTTATTGACGTGCTAATTCCTGTTTTACTTCCTGTTCGAGGCCACTTACCCATCGAAGAGGTTTGTGCCTTAGCTTTCTGTTGTAATAAGTATTTCATTTTGATTATAATGAATGAAATAAATAAATATATTCTGCATTTAGGCCTTGATCCTCTGAAAGTTGAAGCAATCTTCCATTCTAATCAAGGCGTCTGCGATCTTATCTTTGTGCAACGGTTGCAAAATTTTGCTTTGAGGGCTTTACCATTTGGTCTTAACATTTCGGGGAGCTTAAGTGCTTTTTTGACTCACATAAAACCACGAAAGTACACATAGAGTGCAGTTGAATCGCCCTCCTTTCAGGGTCATTAATATCCGACAAAATATATGTTCCCCCCTCCAAAAAAATGAGTCCCTCAGTGCAATTAAAATGACATCAATTTTCTTTGGGCATTCATTTAATCGTTTATTTGGCCTGGTTCTGCAGGATGCACATGAATGAACAGCAGGAAAAAACCCTTTTAAGAAATGGTGTGCAGTGAAAATAAAAATCAAATGAACGTTAATGTCTCTTTTCAGGTTGTAATTAATTTTAAATGCAAAATAATTAGTGAGACACGCCATCGATAGTTATGATTTTACAGTAAGGCTTTCAATATTTCAACAGCTATTTTTTTTTAAACTTATTTTTTGTTTGTTTTTTGTTTTTTAATAATGAGGATAGTATGTCCATATGAAAGCCTCTTGAACCAGACTTGAATTTTGGAGGAGGTTTTAACCCGCAAAACTCAAATTCTCACAATGTACGCGCCTGTTCTGAAAGCTTTAAATTTGATTTTTTTTATTTTCCATTAATCAAATTCAGTAGCGGCGTTTGAGTAGGGCACAGTTGGCCAATCGCCCAGGGCGCCGGATATAAAGGGGAGTTTTTGAACTTACTAACGAATCCCAGTCGGAACTGTGTACAGGAGGTGTTCGAACACGTGCATAGCACACAGAATGCTGTGCACAGCTTGCTGCTAATATACGGGACCTGGCCACTTTTTCTAATACATGTCCTAAGATGAGCCGTGGTGTGAAAACTGGTTTCACTGTGTATAGCATTAGTATATTGAAATAATGAAAAATACCGGTTTAGTTCGCTTCGTTCCATACACAAGCTATATACCGGGTGTATGGCATTGTACACAGCTTTTGAAATAATTTGAAAACAGTTTTTTTCTTATGTTCACCTATCCACTTCTTCATACACTTCGTGCCGATACACCACAACACCCGGCTGGGATGTGCTTGCATTGCAGTTAGAGCGCCCCAAAGACATGTCGCTCAGGGCGCTGGTAGTGCTACAACCGGCACTGGCCAAATTTAGCGAGATTGAAAAAGTCAAAATTTTGATTGTGGATTATTTTAATAACCCGTGGACAATTATTTTTTAATAATAACCCTTGCACAATGCATTGAAATCAAATATTTTTCTGTAAACACGAAATCTGAGTTGCAATCGGGAGTGTAATAATATCGACGGAGGAGATCTTTGGGCTTCGATAAGTTTGCTTTAATCGCTTCCAGGGTTCTTTAAACTCGACGTTTTTCGCAAAAAAAAAAAAAAAAAATTATGTAGAATTCTTGATGTACCTTCTTAAAAAAGATTTTAACGTAAACTTTTGAGCGTTGGAGGCTACATACAGTTCTGGTAATGAAAATAGTAGCAAAACTGAGCAGTGCTAAAAAAGATAAAGCGTTAAATTTTGAAGTCTAAAGCCCAAAATCCAACATTGCGAGAGCACGATGCGAGAGCGCGAGACGAGACGCACACAAATTTCAATAGATTCATTCATATGCTTCAAGCTCCAATGTATCGCACTGCGAGACCTCGTAGCGAGAAAATTTTGAAAAATTTAATATTTCTCGTTGCGAGGCAATTTGACAGGTTAATGATGTAGCAATTTTTTGAGTACTCGCTATTGGGTACTCGTTTAAACTAATAAAACAAAAACTGTTCACTGTTCCGTGAAAAAGAGCTTTTAAAATATTTCGCGAGCTTTGGTTCATTTTGAAAATTTTTGAAAATTTTGAATTAAAATTTAAACTCAAGTGATAACGTATAATTTTTATGAGTACTCGGTACTCGTTAGATTGGTACTTGGTTCAAATATTGCATTACTAGAAGCGAAATTATGCTATTCATCTGCGTGACGCAAAACTCTCATTGGAGATTGAAATGCGTCACGCAAAACATTTTCGTGACGTCGCGCACTCTCGCATCGGGCTCTCGCAATATTGGATTTTGGGCTTAAGGCAATCGAGTTAATAAAGTACTATAGCCGGATATAAGGATCATCGAAAACGAAAGCAAAACCTAATATGAGTATTCATTCAGACCTCGAACTTAGTCAATTTTGAGAACTTTTTAAACAGCCGTCAAAGCTTCCTTGTATTTTGACAGTTAACGCAAAGAAGTTCTCAGAGTTCACTCCTTCGAGGGTTCGAATGAATTCCCATAATATGAATCATTATAAGCGAGGGAAGCTTATATCGAAATAAATTTCTGTGTATTGAAGTATGAAAATGGAACGACTTTCGAAACTTTTGAAGAGGGGAGTTTATTTTGATAATCGTGAGAATTCATGGGGGCATATATTATTTATATCGAAAAAACTCTGTGTGGTAGAAAGGAACGACTTTGAACTTTAGGGGGTTTTTTTTAATCCGGGGAGCATATATTTGATAAGGGTTCGAATAATGATTGTCAATGCCACTGCGATCACTATTGTGCATTGGAGTGTATATATGGAGGAATATAATCTATTTTAAATTGAATTTTTAATTCAGAGTTGTCCACTGTTCGGCACATGGCAGCTAATTGAGGTCGTCTTTTTGACACATATTCGGTATTTACACCATCAGCTACGTTTACCATGAGCCTGCACAAACATACGCACTTCTTGAATGAGCTTTTTCGTCTTCAGACGCTGAATTCCCCATAGAAATGTGAATGTCTCTTGGACTAGGCAAACAGTTTTATGTTATTTTTAATTTATTTGTTTTCGAACTTTTATGTTAGATATTTCATTTGAAATTCATATTGATTTACATATTTTTTTTTATGGTCCGAAGATCGAAAACCAATTGATTAAACTTTAGCCTGTCCACAAAAAACAAAAAAAAAAAAACCATGAATTTTTCTATAGCGATTGGCGGAGCTGCTTTGTATCCGGCTCTTGCAGGAAAAGACATGAAGGATATAAATTTAAAATAAATTTATGGAACATAGCTTTCTTTCCTGATAACTTCTTAATTGCCGGTGCCTACGCCTATACCCAAGACGCTAGACTTTACATATATTGTGAGAAAATTGGTCAATCATAAATTTTAATTTTTTTTTTTTCATAATCACGCATTTTTTCTCAATCAGTCAGAATTTTATTTATTAGACGGCGCTTGATTAGCCCTACATATTGAAATGCTGCGTGGAATACCATAAAAAAAACGAATAATCATAAATAACAAACATTCATAAAGATATTAAAGAACGATTAAAAACAAATATCGATATATTTTTCATGAATTCAAAAAAAATAAAAAATAAATTAAATATATCCGCACATGATTTGGAAAAGAAAAACAAATTGTTAGATCGTCGGATCGTGAATCGTTGATTTCGGAGACGATTTACCGAAATTTCTCAAATCGTTTGACATGTTTTTTTTTTCTTTTTTCAACTAGACGAAATCTTTATATTAAATATTCCGAATAATCTTTGCGTCAGCAGATTTAAGATTGCTTTGCTTTGCGGATTCAACCTTGGGGAAAAACACGCGTTAAAGTTTATTTTCTTATAAATATTGTAAAAATAGCTAAAAAAGATATTTGCGAAATTAAGTTTTTACGCATCGGATTCAGTCGAAAAAAGAAAAGAAGAAGCGAAAGTGGAAGACCTGAAATATTGCGTGATGAAAATGTTGCCGATGGCTTTTCAAAAATTATCGAATCGTTTGATCACGATTTGCACGAAGCTCTTTCACTACGATCGTGATCGTTTTGAGACGAATTGAGACATCATTGAAATCATAATGAAAAAATCGATTCATTTCGAATAATCTCTCATAAGCATTGTCCCTATTTAGATTAAGAAAGACCTTCCATCTCCGTCACTCTCATGTGTTTCCTTTCAGTGTCTCGCGTTTTTTCTACCTGCTTAAGCCGGGACATTCACTCTGACTGAATCTGTTAGTTACCCAGCGGGAAATTATCTCCTGCATGACAATTTCATCAGTGATGTCATCGATGACATATAGTTGACATTGTCATGCATGACATCTTGGAGGACATGTCATCGTGGAGGGATGCTGTTCATGTGCTTGACTCTCATTGGCTACTGAAATTTAAATAAGGTTTTAGCGTCAGTTCAGCGTTAGCATGAAGTGGGGTAGATGATGAGTGCTCGACTCAGAATCCGAAGATCTCGGGTTCGATCCCTGGCAGAGGCGAACAAAAATTGTTAAAAATAGATTTTTAAAAATTTTCGAAACATTCAAAGAGAGGGCAAAGAAGAGAGTTAATCAAACTGGTTTCTATAAATTGACATTTAAAGAGAAAAAGAGCATAATGTGCTGCTCTCAAATGCTTTTTTCGCCATCGCATCCCTAGCATGACCAGTGAATTTTCTAATCTTCCGGATAATGTCACCGCTGAAGTCCCTGTCAGCTCCTGTGTAAATGTCATACAAAGTGTCACCGGAAATAGCATGCATTCCGGCTCCGAAGTCACTAGGGCATCATCGGGGATGTCTGCGAGACATTTCCCGCTGGGTAATTGTGTTGGTGAAAAAAAGCATGTGTGTGTGGTAAGCCGACACATGCTGTTCAATGAATGGGAAAGAGTCCATTAACACGTACACGGGTGACTGATCGGCCAGACTGAATGTTTTTTGGCGCGCCAGGAGAAGAATGAATACTCAAAACGGTACAGTGAGATCTGCATTATCGAATTGGGATAAGTGTTGGAACATATGTATGGGAACGTGTCCAAACTACGTGAACCATTTTTTACTACTTTTTACCCCCCTCCCCCCCTCGGTGTAAATCCGTAGAACAATTTAAGTGACCAATTTGTCCAAGTGTAGTACTTTCAGGACCCCCCTAAAAGGGTCACGTAGTTTGGACACGTTCCCTATGTATATTGGGGGTTTTCCCAAGGAATTGAGGATTTCGATTTCGGCTTATTTAGCACGAATGGCTGAAAAATATCGATAGACCAATTAATCGATGAAATCAACTTTATCACCGGATAATGGTCAGGTTAGGTTAGTGTGATCTGGCGCCATTAAGGATGACACACTTAGGGCTCCAAATGGGCCAATGGGAAAATAATGAGAAACAGAAAAAACGACACAAACATCCACGACCTTAGCTGGGAGTTGAACCCAGATCATCTTGCTTCGTAAGTTGTCATCTCAACCAACTACGGCACAGAGGCTGTCTACCCTGGATATAAATACCAGAAAAATTGAAAGCAAAACCCGTCCTCATAAGCAAGGAAAGCTTGTTATCGAAATGAATTCAAGATTGAAGGATGATAATGGCCACATTTTCGATCGTTTTAAGAGGCAAACGCCTACATCCGAGGAATGTGGTACACATAAGTAGAGGGGTTTTTTTGAGAACGTAATGAAAAAGGATCGTTTTAGGGCTTGTGTGGGAAATCGATTGAAGGATAAATACCCCAACACTGATTAGGATTTTCGCGTTCAGCAAATTTCATTTGAAAAGAAAAATAATTTAATATAATAGCCCTATTCACGAGACCGTGGTATCGTGGCAAAAGTGGAAGATTTTTCAATACAGGTTAAATAAAAAATAAAACTGATGATAATTCAGATATCTTTGGACTATTTTCAACTCTTTTGGTTCTTAGTGCTACCGAGCCAGAATTTCAAGTGTAGTTAAAGCTGACGTGAAGGCCCATATTCCAGTTGTACATGAATCTATAAATTGACTTTATTTCAACCAAATGAGAACTGGCGTGGTAACATCCCTTTTTGAATAATTTCAACCATTATTCATTCCACAGTGCTGCTGAATATTTCCCTCATCCTTGTTATCCACACATTCGAATTGAGCTTTTTATCTTGTTAGTTTGGAGGCTTTGAATAAATATTTGCCCAAACGAACCGGCGCGGATATCATGCCAAGCCATTCCGCTTCGATTGCATTTATCATTGTTGGAATTATAGAAATGAACATCAGAAATTTGGAATTTATATTATTTACAAAGCTTAAGGGGATATGTATGTTCTTCTTGTTTTTTATTTTTTTTATATATATTTTTTTTTTTTTTTGAAAGGCAGGTATGCATATGACAATCCGAACGTGCCAAAGCGGATTTTATTTCCGTTCACTCGAACTGATTTCATTAATAAACACAATTGCAAGCCAATGATAAAAGATTATTAACCAGAAAGGCACGTTACATTTACATGGTGAGTAATTCGGGGTAAAAATTCTCCCAAGCTGAGTGATGCCATGGGCATAAGTTCAGCTTGGAAAAGAACAGATTTGAAATAAAAATATTCCGATTATGGTTTAGAGTAGATAATAAATATTTTACAAAAACAAAATCCAACACAATAACTGAAATTAACTATTCGTCTGTCCAGTAATGGGTTAAAGGGGAGGCGATTATAATAATTTTAACAGCTCGTAATCTCGTGTGACTCACACCCTGTATAATTGGAAAGGCGTTGAGTGCTTTCAGCGAAATAGAAATACTATCGATTGTTTACAAATAATTAACTCAAACCTAACCACAATAGCTATGTTGTCGAGCTTAATGGGGCATTAATATTTAAACACAATTCGTTGATCAACATTATAACTTGGAAATAGACAATACAACAAAAAACACCGAAAACTTAGAATCATTGTTTATCAAAATTTCCAAAGCAAATCAAGCAACTAACCGCCAATATATTTAAGCTATTTCGTCCATTAATGAGGGACATTGTATCAATAATTCTTTTCAGTTAATTGTATGTGTTACATGTATCATTGGCAACGTTAAATTAACACGGAAACTAGAAAATTCGTTGTTTTATCATTGTAATTTCACCAAAACCACAACAATGCATGTTTTCTACGCGCCCCTGTGAATGAAGCTTTTTCATATAATTGCGCCTGCTTCAATATCACTTTCATCTTAAATAGCATTTAGAGTCATACCTTAAATTAAGTCGATTGTTTTCTCTCATTCCCTTTCATCTCTCCTTTCTCCACGCTCATTTAATTCTCGAGCTTTCTCTGTCAAGTTTTTCTGCTCGCTGCTTTCTCTATGCATTTTCTTTACTTTCGCTCTTCTCTCTTCGTCTTTCTCTCTCGCTCTTTCTCTCTCTCTCTTTCTCTCTCTCTTTCTCTCTCCTCCTCTCGTCTTTTTCGCTCCTCTCTTCGCTTTCTCTCTCTTTCTCTCTCTCTTTCTCTCTCTTTTCTCTCTCTCTCTTTCTCTCTCTTCTCTTTCGCTCTTCTCCCTCTCTCTCTCTTTCCTCTCTCTTCCTCTCTCTCTCTTTCCTCTCTCTCTTTCTTCTCTCTCTCTCTCTCTCTCTCTTTTTCGTCTCTCTCTCTTTTTCGCTCTCTCTCTTTCGTCTCTCTCTCCTCTCTCTCTTTCGCTCTCTCTCTCTTCGCTCTCTCTCTTTCGCTCTCTCTCTTTCTCTCTCTCTTTCGCTCTCTCTCTTTCGCTCTCTCTCTTTCGCTCTCTCTCTTTCGCTCTCTCTCTTTCGCTCTCTTCCTCTCTTTCGCTCTCTCTCTCTTCGTCTCTCTCTCTTTCGCTCTCTCTCTCTTTCGCGCTCTCTCTCTCTCTTCTCTCTCTCTTTCTCTCTCTCTCTCTCTTCTGCTCTCTCTCTTCTCTCTCTCTCTCTCTCTCTCTCTCTCTCTTCTCTTCTCTCTTCTCTCTCTCCTCTTTTCTCTCTCTTCTCTCTCTCTCTTTCTCTCTCTCTCTTCTCTCTCTCTCTCTTTCTCTCTCTTCTTCTCTCTCTCTTTTTCTCTCTCTCTCTCTCTTCTCTCTCTCTCTCTCTCTCTCTCTCTCTCTCTCTCTGTCTCTCTTTGAAGCGCTTTAACTTTCCAGTCCATTCAGATTCGTTGCAGAGAGTTTTGACTGTAATTCAAATACTTAGCACCCGCTAATTTGCATATACATACATTCATATATACATATGCACACATAGAATTGCACATACACGTTCTTGTGTTTGCTTTGAAGTTTTTATGTCCATTTCAAGGTTGTCGTAGCTTTCGAGCTGCCTCGTGCAAGAAACACTGTTATTGACCTTGGCATTCAAATCAAGAATCATAAAGTACACTGTGAAAAATCAAAATGCGATTCGAGTAATGATAAATTTGCTATTAAATGTGAATCTGATTTACAATACATTTTACTATGCCATTCACTCGGGTATAAAATATTTAAGCTTTTATAATCACTAACCAGTTCAATTGGTAACACTTTAAGCCTAAATATGACCAGATCAGTTGAAAAATGAGAGAGATATTTGAACCTAAGGAAATCTGAAGCGTCGAATTTTAATATGAATTGTACCCTCAAGGTATGCTTGTCAATATTTAAGGCTAACATTTCCCATTAGTTTTAAGTATTTTCCTGTGAAATTTCGTTCGATCTATGATGCATGATTAACATTATTTCATTATATATTTCTAATATCGTGGTTGTGTGGCAATATTTTAAAGAAAACCTACGATTTTCAATATCAAATTTTTTCGATGCATACTTTTGGGGTAATCAATTTGAAGTGACTTCATATCAAACTTCGAAGGCAATTCGGCACGGGTTATCGTGATTAAATCCCTATAATATTTAATATTTTATCTGATAGGACCATTTAGAAAAAAATAGAAGAAAAATTACATAAATTTTTTTGTGACACCCTACTGCTGATTAGTGCTTTAATGACTTGATTATCTGGTACTATCAGAAAAAAAATTGTGAAACCAACAACTTTTATTGGTTAAAGTGTACCCAACAACATATATTCTGAAATTATCCCAGCGGGAAATGTCCCGCGGACATCCCCGATGATGTCCTAGTGACTTCGGAGCCGGAATGCATGCTATTTCCGGTGACACTTTGTATGAAATTTACACAGGAGCTGACAGGGACTTCAGCGGTGACATTATCACCGAAGATTAGAAAATGTCACTGCATGTAGGGATGCGATGGCGAAAAAAGCATTTGAGAGCAGCACATTGCTCTTTTCTCTCTAAATGTCAATTTATAGAAACCAGTTTGATAACTCTCTTCTTTGCCCTCTCTTTGAATGTTTCGAAAATTTTTAAAAATCTATTTTTAACAATTTTTGTTCGCCTCAGCCAGGGATCGAACCCGCGGTCTTCGGATTCTGAGTCGAGCAATCATCATCTACTCCACTTCATGCTAACGCTGAACTGACACAAAAACCTTATTTAAATTTCAGTACCCAATGAGAGTCAAGCACATGAATAGCATCCCTCCACGATGACATGTCCTCCAGTATGTCATGCATGACAATGTCACCTATATGTCATCGATGACATCATTGGTGACTTTGTCATGCAGGAGATAATTTTCCGCTGGGATAATAGTCCCACTGTTGTTGCGTCCTCCTTGCTATATATGGAGCGCAACAACAGTGGCACTTCAATATAGAATCCATTGACCCCAAGATAAAATGTCAATAGAAAACAAAGGGTTCCAGACACAGAAATCTCGATCGGTCGAAAAATTCAAAAAAATTTTTTTATATTTTTATTTCAACTAATTCTTCAAAGTTAGAATGAATTGTCGTTGCTCTGAGAAAAAGAAAAGAACTCTTATTGAAAGGCGATTTTATTTTTCAGTGCACTTTATGCAAAACAGAAGTCATAACCTTGTCACAAAAATAGGGAGTTGCATAAGGAGCTGCAGCGAGCAAAGCGATTATGCATCTCGAGCATTATGAATAATTTTATATAAGCATTCATATTGATACACACATACATATATATGTACCTGTATATGTAGGTAGGTAGGTACAATATGTAGTACATTCTTATGTATTAATTTGGCGAGGGAAAATGCACAAAAAAAGTGCTGGGGAAGCTATTCATGCTGAGTGCTCGAAAATTTCATTCTAAAGAATAATTTTCAAAACGAAATGCAACACAGAAATGTCTTTCAGAGGTGAGACAATGCTACGGGGAAAGCAGGGAGAATTCGCTGATGGGGCACAATAACGCTCTGCCTAATATGGACGAGTATGAAAGCGTTGCTTACCCTAGCGTTTCGCTCGACAGGAAAAAGGCTAATAAGGCTGTCTCGAAATAGAATAATTTTTTGTATTTTTTGCAAGGGTACAGAGTGCACGCACCTATTGACAAGACACTGACAACATCAACGCAGGCCAAGATAACAATAAAAATTAAAAATAAGAACACAACCAACAATAGCAATATGAAAAATAACAATGAAAACAAGAACAAAAGTAGCGACACTAAGGTCCGCAGTCTTGAACTGGATTTAAGAGCTTAAAAAGTTGAAATATTCAAATATTTTCCAGAAGTCTTCATGGTAGTTTAACTGAATAAAATACCTACCTCTGCTACATAAATAGGCCGATAAACGGTTAAGTGGCATCTACAGGAACTGTACAAACATACATCAAATAAATAAGCATGGTTTAAACCACGGACGAGAACCGGGTGGACATTTTTCCCGGTTCGGTTCGGCGGTTCCCACTTCTAACGCAATTTTTTTTACCATTATTTTTATCATTACCTATGGGATCGACCACTGTGCATGGTTGCAGGCAAAAATAAATCCCTGAACCTGAACCAGCGTTGCCACTGACAAACTTTTTTTCCTACCAAATATTTTTCGAAATCCTACCAAAATCGATTGCAACCGACCAAAAACTACAAAAAGGAGTTTTTTTGCTTAAAACTTTTGGGTGTATTTTCAATAACAATAACTTTATATACTTATTATGTTTACTCTAAAAATCCAAAATTGCTTCAAAATATTGTATAAAACTACCCATTTGAACTTCTATTGTCACATTCAAGCGACAAAAGTGATTATATTCTTCAGTTGTCGCTCCGTCGCGCATGCTTTAATGCACATAAGCTCCTATTGCATTAGCTTTGCTTATCTATATTCTTTTGTGCTCTATACACTTCTATGGAAAAAAGCAACATGAGAGACAGAGATAGATGGATATGAAACATGCTCTTCCACATCGTTCAAGGCAGGGTTGACAAGATTCGATGTGTATTTTTCGGTAACGGTAATATGTTAACAAATGTTTTTAGTCAAAATGAAAAACTTTCCGCAATCCTACCAAAATCCGATTCAACCTACCAATCTACCAAAGAAAAAAATACCTACCTGGTTTGGTAGGAAAAGCCCAAAAGTGGCAACGCTGACCTGAACCTTACAAAAAGGGGATCCGGTTTTCGGTTCGGTTCAAACATTTGCGAAAATCTTCGGTTCGGTTAATGGTTCGGTTAATCCGTTTTCCGTTTCAAAACCGGTTCACGTCCCTGGTTTAAACTCTCCTGAAGACTACCCGTTGAAAGTTGAAACCTTCAAAAAATTGTAAACTAGGTTGATAACTATGAGCCTAAATAAGTATTTTATGGCTTATTGAAATTTTTTTTTTTTTTTTTTTTTTTTTTTTTTTTTTGATAATCATCATCATCGACGTAAATTTTTAATATTAAATATGCAAATAATAACTTTCTGTTGTTCGCTAAGAAAAGAGATTTTATTGACAAAACTCAAATTTCATACATTGTTTGTATGCTATGCGATTAGGGGAGCATTCAGCTTTGTTAATTCTCACGTTTCTAACGTGAACTTGCTTGTTATCTACGTCCATTTAAGATACGAGTTTCTATTTTAAAACCAAGAACTTTCATCTTAACGAGAGAATGGGCGAGCATTTAAAATGTGAGTGCTTCCAAAATTGTTCTTACGATTCCATAAAAGCAATTTTTTTCCAATCTTCCAAAGGCACTTCAATTTAGTGAAAGTCTCAAGAGACACCGCAACTGTTGCCATTGGGTTGCTCTCTTGAAAGTCAGTAGTCGAGTTTACTGCTAAAATCTTTCCAGACGTTTTGGTTATTTTTCTCTTAAAACCGATTAAGTAGATATCAACTTTCTCAAAAGATATGATTAAAACAGAATTAAATTAACAAAATTAACAAAAAAAAAAAAACAAGTAAGAAAGCTAAAGTCGGTCAAGCCCAACTTTGAGATGCCCAGCGTCCCGACATTATTGGCGCACAATGTTACGAAAAATCTCCATTTGTGGGCGTGGCAGTGGGCGGGCTACAAAAAATGTTTCCCTACACCTTTCATTCGCCTTGGTCAACCTATGTTGCGAATTTGAAGCTTCTATGCCATTTATTTCGGAAGTTACGAAAAATCTCTATTTGTGGGCGTGGCTCGAGGAGGGCGGTGTCCATTTTTTTCCAGGATATGTCCCTTTTCGTAGCTTACCAGTACACCAAGTGTCAATGAAAGTGTTTAGTGGTTCGCAAGTTACAAGCATTTTACTGAAAACACATTAAATTCATTTGTGGGCGTGACAGTCTTCCATTTTTACTTAGGATCAGACTCGGATCTCGATATACCTGGTGCCAATTTTCGACTTGCTTTGTCCAGCCGTTTCGGAGGAGATCCGACCACAGACGGACGGAAAGACGGAAGGACAGACGGACGGACAGACCGAAGGACAGACGGACATGTCTAAATCGATTCAGATTTTTGATCCTGATCAAGAATATAATATATATATGTCTCTATCTACGGAGCTTTATTCTGGCTGTTACAAGATTCACACAAAACTAATATGCCCTACTTACGCTTGGTATAAAAAACCAAATATTTCACGAGTCACAATTCAAATACAAAAAGTTTTCTCTTGTGTCGCTGGATTCGTTGCTATAAGTCGTCCAATTTTTTTGGGTTGCATATAAAGTCAGCCCCATAGCCTCGACCCACCGATGATCAACAGCATTCAAATGGTTTTTTTTTTACTTTTTTTATTTCCAAGAAGACGGATCCCAAAAAGCAAGATGCCTAAGTTTCCCATTAGGTTAACCATGGAGAATTACTTTGATCGTGACCAGTTAAATTTAACTGGTAAATATGGAAACAGGTGAAGACTTACTGCAACGCCTTAAAAACAACGATCGGGTTTTTTTTCCCTGAGGATTCAAAAACAAAATTCATCCTATTCTAAACACTCGGGGAGGTGAATATAAAGGGACAAATTCCCATAGAATATGCATTCGAAATCGGTCTGGCTATGTTCAGAGATTCTCGACAAATCTTTACTAATATTAGACTTCTTTGATTGGGATTGATTGCCATGTATCCTAGGTTTGGGAATATTTTGCCACTGATGAGAATACCTAAATATTTCTTTAACTGTAGCTGAAAACGTGTCCCTATGGCCGCGAGAACAACTGCCGATGCGACGGCTTATGACAAACAAAACAAAAAGACAAACAAAAAAGCTCAACAGTTGCAGGTGCAAATTGTCTGCAATCAAGTTGTGTATTTACTCAAGATGTGTGACGTCCAGAGGAGTTCAAATAATGAAGGAACAACCATTAGATAAAAAGCTGTTAAAGAATTTCTCAATTGAGCATAGCATTGCACAGCGTTTCTCAAGCTGTGGACCATAGGGGGATTGTTTTTTATGTATATTTATTTACCATTTGACATTGTTCGCTACTGCGAGGGTTTCTCTCCATACGAATGAGTATAAAATTCGGAATTATCAAATTTTAAAATTAAAAAAAAAAAAAAAAAAAACAAAATTGGGTGAAAATTATTTAAAAATATTATTGTGTTAAAATGTTTGCAGGGTCACGATCTTTTCCCCCGGTACAGTGAACTCTCGAAAACTTCAAATAAATAAAAGCAGCCCTGAGCAAGTCAATGAATCGTATGTGCGAGTTTTCGAACGCGGAGTTTTCATGTTCAAAACCACAATTTTACTAGAATCACAGTGAACTCTCGAAATCTTGAATTTTTTTGATCGGAAAAATGAGTTAAATATGAGTGAGAAAAGAGTCATACGTGGTTCTTTTTTGAGCGAAAAAGGGTCAGATATGAGGGCGGAAAGAGTCATTTATGGTTCTGAGTGGAAAAAGAGTCAGATATGAGAGCAGAAAGAGTCATATATGGTTCATATTAAGAAGGAAATAAGCCTCCAAAATGATCTCCTTCGTTATATGACTTCGGACTCATATTAGACGGCCTTCTTAAGAAGGGAAACACGCTCTTTAAGACTCTTAAAAGAGCTCATTATGAGGGCTCCGCTTCCTATAAGGACCCATATATGAGTCTCTAAGGACTCAAAATGTTTGTTGGGAACTAAATAAAAGCAGCCCTGCGCTAGTTAACGAATCGTGCCTATGAGCTTTCGAACGCGGAATATTTATGATCTCAAAACCACAATTTTACTAGAATCACTTTTGACTGAACTGAAATATGCAAAAAAAAGTCATTTAAAAATTTTATATTCTTGGCTAAACAGAATTTAAAAAAAAAAGGCATCTTCCAAACGGCTTTTCATAAAAAGCAATTGAATATTTTGTTGGAGTTTTAGAGCCAGTTTTATCCAGTTTTAAAACAGTCAATGAAGAAAAAAGTGTTCGAGTTTCTGAAAGTTCGAATCGTGTCGTGTGTTCGAGTTTTCACTGTTTTATTGAATTATTTATTCATTTTGAATTTGAATTCAAATAATGAAGTTTATAATTTTTTTTATTTAAAACAATTTTTTCTTTCTTTTGTATTAAGAGCCAATATTACCAAACATATTTAAAAAATTAAAAAAAAAAATCTACTTCTGGTTTTCACCATTCAAATTAAAAACAAAATTAATGTAGGTACATACACCGAGAGAAATAACAACAGTTAAATCAACTACTTAGAACAGTTAAAGTAAGAGTGGTCAAATAAACTGTATTCCGCGTTAAATGCACTGAAAAAGGCAGTCAAATGAAAAGTTGAAAAACGGTTACTTTTTATGTTCAAATTCGCTTTCGTTCACCTAGACGTATAAGTTCGCATTCTGATCAACCGTCTCCGGAGGTTTCGATAGCTCAGTTGTTTAAACTATGACTCGACAGTCGTGAGCTTCGGGGTTCTATCCCTGCTGGCGGCGGGAATTTTTCTGAATTTTTTTTTTAATTACAGTTTTTTTTTTTGTTCAGAGTGTAGTTGTTTTGGAAGACAAAAATTTTCTCCTAAATTTTTAAGGTTTTAATTTATTTAATTTTTTTTTTAATGGTTCATTTTCAAGCAAAAATTTTTGGGAGTGAAACAATTCCTTAAGCACGTTCCCCAAAACTTGAGCAACCAGCAATCGGTGTATATATATGTATGTATGTATGTATGTATGTATGTATGTATGTATGTATGAGGAGTGGCTGCCATGTAGGCCGTATATCGGCCCATTGTGTTACCACGAGGGGTTTTTCTTATGTTTGTATTAGTGTATGTCTGTTTATGTAGTGTGCCCCTCTAACATGAAATTTTCTGAAAAACCAGACACTCCTATCATGGCGCCTGTGCCGGAAATGGAACCTCAGACCCTGGGATCAAGAATATTGGCCCTAAATAATAAACAATTTTTTGTCATTAAAAATAGATCGAAATTTGAAGGTGCTAAAAATAATGTTTCGCCTCATTTGATTAGGAAATCGAAGAACACAAAAATTATTTTCGTTCCATTTTGAATTAAAAAATGAAAAAAAAAAAAAAAAATGAAACAAACAAAGCAATTCAAGATCATAATTAATGCTAAAGTGTACATTTTAGCAGAGAGCAATTTATTATCGCTAAATTTAAGAAATTCGAAAAATTTATTTGGGCATTCGAGAAAATTGCTTGAGATTTTTAACACTGAAAAATGCGATGGGAATTAATCAATTAGAGAAAATTATTTTGGTTTTAAAAAATATCTTTTGTCCATCATTGCTTTTTTGACACTTATGTGGATTAGAACTACCCGCAAGGGGAACCATTTATGGTTTACGGGCATGGCAAACCCGCGGACCCTAGCCAACAGGACTGAAGTTTTGGTATAGAATCGAACTGGTACAAATATGCCAGGTCTTTGTGAGGCTCCCATGAGTGATTCTCGCTGGGGCTGTGATTATTCATGAGGTAAAGATGGAGCCGAATAAAAGCAGCAAATAAGATTATATATCATATCAGAATAAGATGTTCTATTATGTGGTTTCAACTGTTTGATGATCTTAGTTGATCATAAAAATTCAAAGGTCTTTCAACTCAAAGATTAGCTAGATAGCATTTAGAGTCACTTACCAAAAGCTTATTGTGGATCTGGTATTATTCGTATGACTAATTAAGTTAAAGGAAAAAGCAATAAAAAGCTTCGTGCCCTGTTTATTTAGTTTTACGTCAACGAATTCAAATTCTTTTGAGTGCATGCCAAAAAATTCACATCTGGACGGGAAAATGCAACTTGAAATATTACCTGAAGATTTATGACGGCATCGTTAGTCTCACAGATAATAATCAAAATTCTTTTCAACGAATTATGTGAAAGTGGGTTTTTTTCGGTAAATTGTTATTTAAGAATTATTTGTCAAAACGAAAAATAGAAAGAAATTTTCCAATAGGAACTCGTCTGGCCAATCCAATTAGCTTCTCACGATCGAAGATGTTTTTGTTATGTGAAATCTATAAATCTTTTAAGAAGCAAAATATCAAAAATATAACCTGATAAAAGTTTTTTGAAATATTTCTCATTTTATATGCATATATTTCTTTAAATAACTTAAGATAATATAAGAGTTCAATAATTCAAGAGTTTTGAAAAAAAGGAAAAATTCCAGAAAATAAGTACATACTTCCAACGGAAGGTGAAAGAATATTGCTTTTCTTGAACAATTTCTGTGTCTTACAGATTTTCTTCCATTTATGCATACATACCTACCTTCTGTTGTGAAAACTTTATGAGGCGATGGGGCTAGTCCAAAACAAAGTTTTTAAAAGCCAAAAATATATAAATAAATTAATAAATAATTGATAGAATCAAAATGAATAGCAAAAAAGTAAAGAATAATTGAAATATAATTTTATTCATTAACATAAAGTTATAATTTTATTTGTTTTTATATCTTTTCTATATAAATCATGAGCTTAAATTTATTTATTTAGCCTTATTAATTAATTAATTTAGTAATCGCTTAATTAATAAATAAATTAATTTCTTATCAATTTTTATATATATTTATTTATTTATTTGATTCTATGAATTAGTTAATTAATAGATTAATTAATTAATTAGTTAATTAAATTTATACATATATTTGTTTATTTATTTAATTTTATTTATTAATTTTTTTATTTATTTATAGGCATATTTTTATGTTTATTTATTAATAATTTATTATTACTTTATTAATTTATTAATTAATAGATAGAATTAATTTAATATTTAGTTAATTATTTAATATTTTATTTTTAATTTTCATTTATTTATTTATTTGATTTTATTTATTTTATTAATTAACTAATTTGTTAATTAATTACCTAATTAATTAAGTAATTAATTAGTTAATTAATTAATATAAATATTTTATTAATTTATTAATCTTTTAATTAACATTTTTATTGATTTGATTTTATTGTTTAGTTAATTAATTAATTAATTAATATAATTGTTAATTAATTAAATAATTTATTAATTTATATATATGTATATACATATATTGATTTATTTATTTATTTATTTATTATTTGCAAAGTGCAAGCAGCTCTTGGATTAGGTGCATAAAAAACAACAACAAAAAAAAATTTTAGCTTAATTACTTTAAAATTATGAGCTCCAATTATTCTACAAGGCAACAGTAAAAGCTATTCTTTGCGATCAGTCACAAGGTCGTCATATCCGAGCGTCCATAAAATATAGTTTTGCCGTTAACATACAATCGATAACAGGGCAATTCGACGCAAAGCGGCCTTACATATCGCACCCGTTTATGTGGATTTTAGCCTGGCCCAAATAAATATTTCTAAGGTTGTAAAAATTTTACATCCTTGAGAATAACATTCTATATATATAGTTTATAGTTTTATATCAAACCAAAAATATGATAAAATTTCTGTGACTATCGCTAACGTGGGCAAGTTATCCATCAATGACGAATCAAATAAGAATTGAAAGCATCAGCGAAGAATTAAAAAAAAAGCTCTTCCAATCAAAATTGCCCACCGGATCAGTTCATTGATCACTTTCTCACCATGAATGGACTCGGCGAACGTGATCGGGTGCTCGTATTTTTAGGCTTTTTACATGACAATACGAAACACTCATCACCAAAAAAAAAAAAAAAAAAACAAAAAAAAAACAAAAAAAAGAAAGAACAAACAGGTTTTTATGCGCCTCTAAAATGCACAACTCGCCAACTAGCGCTCGAGCTCGAACAAAAAAAAAATGAGTGTGTTTACTTAAAAACAACAAAGCTATAAAATTTGAAAGTGCTGTTTGCAAAAACATTTAAAATTTAACCCGGTTCATTTTATGTTACTCTAACGCCCTACACACTCTACAAAAACAAAACTCTCAACCTTCTTAGTAAATAAATTAAAAATATAATTAATTCCCATGTGAAGCTTGTAACATGATCGAATGTCTACGTTTCACATCCATAAATTTTTATTCCATTTCATTTAAATCGTGGTCTGTTCTGTTTTGTTCGGGTTCTGCAGGAGCGCAGTGAGGGGAGGAGGGGCAGCCAAATCGTATTTCAATTTTTATTAAGGTATTTTCATTGAGGCCGATTCGAGGGGGCGGCATTTCCTGCATTGTGCCACTATTGTGCCCCATGCGCCGAAATGTCTCGCTACGCCACTGCTGTTCTGTTATGTTCTGTCGGGTTTCACCTAAAACCTTCAGACAGCTTGACTGCATTGGTTTTAATTCTAATTCCAATTATCGTCTTCAATATTTTGCCAGCCGCTAATGAACAGATGGCGCTTTCCAACAGTAAGATCTCTACTTTATAACCCCGTGATAACCAATTCCATGCATGGGCAGACCAGCTTAAGGTCGTGGCACTAATTTCAGACTCCTGGAAGTGTTAAATACGTCAAATTTATGTCAATCAAGAGAGTCAAGAGTCGATCAGAACAGGCCATAAAAACTTTGTTTCGAAAGCTTTTTCTTCTGTTCTTTTGGAATTTCTTGAAATTCATAACAGCCTTTAACCCTCGAAACCATTGTCTAGATCAGAAGTGCGAAAGACTGCTGCATTAGAGGAAGGTATAAGGAATACAGTCGAATCTGGATATAACGAGTCCCTGAAATAATGAACAGCTGTAAATAGTGAACGCTTTTTTCTAACAGGGACTTTTCTAAATAATCAGGCCTTAAGAGATGGGGATGGGAAAAGCGGGATTTTCCCCGGGGCCCGAACTTTCTGAAGAGGCCACAACTGCCATGGGACTTTTTTTATTTGGTCGCACATTTTTGTGAGGGGCCCACGGAAAAAAAAATCCCCCCGGAAATGAATGGAGATGATATGATGTAGATGTAGATGGGAAGATCCAGCAGAAAGTAAGCCAAGCATCGAAAAATTAAATTGGTCTTTTGAATTCAAAAATAAAATAAGTTTTATTTTAATTTTCAATAAACAGGTTTCATGTTATGACTAAAATGGGTGATCCCTTGAATACTTCATTGCTTGTTCGAGGAATTTTCAAATTGATCTGGAAAGCACTTCCATTTATTGGTTGAGATGCCAACTCACGAAGCAAGAGTTTCTGGGCTCAACTCCCAGCTCGGTCGTCTTCTGTTCTTCTACAGTTTTCCCATTTTTCGTGGTATCACAACGGGCCCATGTGAAGCCTAAGTGTGTCACCCTTGGTGGCAAGCCCACTAACCGTCCAATCAACCAACCTAAATCTAAATGATCACCATCCTTTCATATTGAATACTTAAGTTAAAGTGTATGAGAGAAGCGTCCCTAACATTCCGGATATGCCCATATAAACCTTTATATAGTTAGTTATATTAGAGTAGATAGAGAACAGAAGTTTATATATGGGCAATTCCACGAGAAGCGGTCTCACCGGTGACACCAGTGACAGTCATTCAGAGCAAAAAATGCATAATTTCAGTGCCTAACTATTTGTAAAGGCTTTCAAAAACTAGAATGTTTGTAAATTAGGTCCTTTTTCTTCATTAAAATGAGCTTAAACCTAAAAAGTAGGTCTCACAGGTGGGACAGTATTCATGGAATTTCCCATATCTCCATTTCTACTAACACCTTTCGAAAAGCGATTAAAAGAACCATTCTTTTCCGATTGTAGGTACTTGACGGAAAGCATAAATCTACCTCATAAATCGCTTGTGCATTCAATGGGATTTCAGTGTAATTGCTAATGATTAATTGTAATCAACTTTACTGTCAGTACCTATGCATATACCTATCATTTGATTAACAAATTTTGTATTATCGCTTTTATGGCATCAAAGAATTTGTATACATTTCTGGCTCCTGCTGCACATCCGGTTGAAATCGCGAAATAACACGCGTCGCGTCCCGCCTATCGTAGTCTTTACTGTGATATATGCACATATAAAACTTAATTGTTGAACTTGAATTCGGAATATTATCATAGAAGGTATTTTATTTTGAATAAAAATAACATAGAAAGCGGGCTCTACCATACCATACGGGAACTAGTTGATTCTTCCGCCGCAACGGTTGTTGAGTGGCTATCGGAATCGATAGCGTTCGAAACATCGTCAAACATCCAAACGTGCATAAACTCGACGCGCTTTAAATCAGAACTTAATTTTTTAATCATTCGCTTTTGTTTATCGGTGTTGTTTTTTTTTTTTTGCCCGCTTATTTATATTCAAATTCTTCTGTTTTTGTTTTCCATTTTCATTTCTATACAAGCTGTTATTTTTGGTTGTCTTTTTTTCTCCTCATAATATTGAGGCTAATAAAAAACCAGAAAATATTGTTTTGGTCGCGAACGCGTTGTGACTTGAGTGTCGTGTGTTAATTTGACGATTTAAAAAATATCGGCTAAAATATTTTTTGAGCGAATTTTAGCTCACCAAAGAAGAAGAAGAATTGATAACAAAAAAACAAACGAGGAACGAGAGAGAATTCTGAGTTAAAAAATGAACCATGAACAAGAATGATCTGCGAGTTGTCAACGCAAGTCAGGAATTTGGCAATTTATTCAATGGGGACAAATGATGAGTGATTTTAATCGTCGCCGCGGTTCGTCTGGTCGCGACAATCGAGGGTGGTTAAAATTGTCGCTTCAACGGTTAATTAATTAATGATTTTTTTAAAAAAATATTTTTTATATCAGATGAACATAGATTGTTGAGTATTGAGCATAGAGCATGAGTAGGAGAGATTATAATAAGATAATTATTCATTGCATTAAATCGACGTACCTCAAAGTTGAAATGGTTCATTAAATGGGGCCCATTAGCTTAAGATCTCTACAATAGCATGCAGTACAGAACACTCACACACACACACACCTATTGCAAGATGGCATGCATTGATGGCGTTATTTTCACTTTCGGGTTTTATTGCTTTGTTTACATATTTATTAGTGAATATTTGGACTGTGGTTAGATTTCTCTGTAAGATTAAGCAATTTTTTATTTTTCTTTGTTGTTTGTTACAAAAATTCACATGATATGACAATACGGAAAAATCATATTGATGCATACCAATCACAGGTATACCCGAAAAGTATGCAACATTTTTTTTAACTTGCCATTTTTAAGGATGTCGCAGGCGCCTGAGCGTATTGAAACCTAGCATACTTAATCCTAGTATAAAACTCTATTTTCGAAAATTTTAATTAAGCTAGTCGCATACCTCGAACAACAAAAAAATTGTCATGGAAAAATATCGTTCCACGGGAGCATGTATTGGTTTTAGCAAAATTACCTGAAAAATATTTTTGTAATATTTTCTGAGTAATTTTCTATATATATGTTTTTGAATGAACATTCTATCTTTATAGTTGTCTTAGATATGATTTTTTTAAAAATTTTCTCTAAAAAACCACCTTTTTCAAGGATATTCAAGGACTATAGGAGATCGCGAGCAAAAACTTCCCGAAAATTAAATGTTTTGCATTTACCTAAACAGCAAAACAACTAAAGTTGAAATCAGCTTCCGGGGCAGAATCACTATGCTTATAGTGCTATACCCTTTTAAAGAATTCTTTGACTGCGGTACAATTCAGCGGCATATCTTGTGAAACAACTTGTCCGATCGATCGTATTATGGCCTGTTCTATGGAACAATTTGGGAGAGAACTTTTTACGAAATTCAAATCTGAAATTATGTAATCACCGAAACACCGGAATAACTAGTCTTTCTAAAATTTATCGATCCAAAAATCGAGTTTTCGATGTCTTAAGACGTCGTTCATGTCTTTCAGAAAAGAGGCTCGTCTATGAAACAATAAAAAATGAAGAAATTAAATGAGATGCCATACAAGATGTCGCCATATCTCTTTAAACTGTTATCGTATGAACTTGTATATAGCTTATCTATGGACTCTATAGGAGAATCCCACAAGGAATTCGAAATAAATCACATTCTTCTATGTCTAAAAAAAAAAATTGCATGGAAAATATTTAAACAAAATAATGACAGCTTCAGTGATAGAGCTGCGTGAAGCGTCATACGTACTCTGGGATGGGAAATAAACTTTGATAATTCTGATATCTGAAGTTTGCTCTCCAATACACAGTGAACTCTCGAAAGCTTGAATTTTTTTTGATCGGAAAAAAGAATTAAATATGAGTGCGACAGGAGTCATATATATTTTTATATGAGCGAAAAAGGGTCAGATATGAGGGCGGAAAGAGTCATTTATGGTTCTGAGTGGAAATTGAGTCAGATATGAGTCCGACGGGAGTCATATATGGTTCATATTAAGAAGGAAATAAGACTCCAAAATGATCTCCTTCGTTATATGACTTCGGATTCATATAAGACGATCTTCTAAAGAAAGGAAACACGCTCTTTAAGACTCTTAAAAGAGTTCGTTATGAGGGTTCCGACTCCTATAAGGATTCATATATGAGTCTCTTAGGACTCAGAATGTTTTCTGGGAACTAAATAAAAGCAGCCCTGCGCTAGTTAACGAATCGTGCCTATGAGCTTTCGAACGCGGAATATTTATGATCTTAAAACCACAATTTTACTAGAATCACTTTTGACTGAACTGAAATATGCAAAACAGTCATTTAAAAATTTTATATTCTTGGCTAAACAGATTTAAAAAAAAAGGCATCTTCCAAACGGCTTTTCATAAAAAGCAATTGAATATTTTGTTGGAGTTTTAGAGCCAGTTTTATCCAGTTTTAAAACAGTCAATGAAGAAAAAAGTGTTCGAGTTTCTGAAAGTTCGAATCGTGTCGTGTGTTCAAGTTTACCAGAGCTCACTGCATAAAAGGAAATCTTATCAGTTGGTTACAAGAAGAAATTAGATTAATTATAATTTGGGAGTCATGATTATGCGTTTTTTGATCGTTACTTTTTTTTTGCAAATAAAACTGATAAGAAGTATTTTGGCTGGAATATACATAAATACAGTCGAAACTCTCTATAACGACTTTCAAGGGACCGGAAAATAATTCCTTATGGAGAGAATTCCTTATAAGGGTGAAAAAAGACACTAAACAAGTAGGGAAAAAGCATTAAGAAGATTTCCTATTGAGAGAAATTCGGTCGTTATAGAGATTTTCGACTGTAGGTACTGCAAAAGACTACAACGTTCATCATTGCCCGGACTAATTATGAAACGATTGAATTTGCTTTAAATGCAAAAATACGATTAAGGTCAGCCCTGCAGGAAGACAGGGGTTAAAAGGTCGATTCCTGGACAAGTATCAATTAGATTCGACCAATACCTTTTAAAGCACGCGATGCATTTTTTAATCACGGTTACAGAATTTTAGTCTTAAAACAATCCATGAGCAGAGCTCAGATTTTGTTGACTTTTATAAATTTAAGGCATACTTTATGGGGCAAAAATTTTTCTTACCAACATTTTGCAAACAAGTTAACCGAAAATTGAACTTTAAACCGCTTTTCTAACTTCAAAAAAATTCATATTGAAGTTAAAAATCGATTTGAATCTTAACTTAACGTAAGTTGAACAAAATTTTACTCCATGAAGTATGCTTCAGATTTATAAAAGTCAACAAAATCCGAGCCCTGTCTATGAGCAGTCTTTTCTATAGTTTCCCCGGCTTCTGGAGTTGGACCTGAAACGCTGAGATATATACTGCCTCTCAAAAGGCAAGCTATTCTGATGTAGCCTCCGCGAGTGGTCCCCGAAGTCTTACAGTGGTTTAATTTTTTTCTTTTTCTTCTTTTTTGCTCAGTCATTTGTCTCCATGGGAGCCAAAGACGGTCCATAAGGAAAAGCATTCAAAATATTGAGGAGCGTTTTAATTCGGATATAAAAACCTTTAAGCACTTCCAAATGAAAGCCCCTACAATTTTCGCCATATTTATTTTTTCTTGTTTGCAATCAGGCTTACTCTAAATGAATATTTCTCCGGTATTTTTTCCTAGAACTTTTTTACCTATAACTTTTTTACCTATAACTTTTTTCCTAGACATTCTTCTCCACCTAAGCAGGAAGTGTTCTAAGAATTAATAAAGAAATGAATGTCCTTTGCTTAAAAATGCTCGAAATTATTGATAGCTCTATATTCCAAGGTGCTTCGAAAGGGAGAGTACTGTTCAAATTGAAATGGAAAAATCTCCCTGGAATATTTAGAACCGAGCTAAATATTTTTGACTATGCTTCTGAGTAATACTGTAAGAACATTCGAGTATTCGGGTATTAGCGAATGAGGAATAATAAAAACAAATTTTTTGCAGAAATTATTTTTTCACCCAGCTTCAGCAGAGCACATTAGTTTTGTGATCACTTTGTGACAACAAAAACTTAGAACCTCCGGAAGAGACATATACATATGTACATGGGCATATTTTTGAACAGCCACATCTTCAAATAAGGTACCCGGGCCTCCGATTTTCAAAAAACCCATTTCTAGTACTCCAAGAAAAGTGATTTTTTGCACGTTCAAAAGAGTTAAGATCTGGTTCACAAAGCAGAAATAAAATGGATCGATTGCGGTGCTATGTGAATAGTAATCGTCCAGCAAAGTTGGGTCTTTTTTGTACTCCGACTAAAACGTTGTGAAAAAAAATTTGCTTGATTGAAATGGGTAATACTTAACTTAATAATTCCCAACAAGAATGTCATATAAGACAAGTAGGACGCCCGTGGCGAATATTATCGCAATTATTGGAAAGGCGGCCAACCATTTTCATCTGAGAGATACTGAATATTCTTGGCTCCTTAATAATAAGGTCCACAATATTCACCGTGCAAAAAACCATTTCGTGACGACCCTAATCGGATCTCAATCTACCAGACAGACAAAAACAATGAGAAATAAGGTCTTTAACTGCAATGGGCAGCAAATTAGCAAAAGCATTTTCGAAACTCTTTCTTACCTCTATTTGAATATCCAACGATGATTTTTAAAATGATTTAAAAAAATTTTTTTAATGCGATTTGACATCATAATGAGCCTATTATGATGTCGATTTTAAAATCATAACTACATGGTTTGTAAGAATGAATTTCAAGGCGTGCAATAATAAATTTCAAAAAGCACGCATTTCAAAAAATACAAGGCAAAAAAAAGCAGGGCATACTACAAAGTTGCATAATAAAGAGTTTCGAATTATGAATCTGTCACAGCTTGTATAGACACATCAAATCCTTGTCAGGCATGTGAGAGTGTGTAAGTGAAAAAGGCACACGTATACGTTGTGTGAACAGAATTCACTAATACACGCTCACATGCCTGACAAGCATTTGATGTGTCTATACAGCGCATCAAATCAAAATAAAAAATTTCTTCACAAAAAAAAAAATACGTTCTTTTAAAGGGTCTGGTGGGTTAAGCAAAGGCATGCGGCATCATGAAAGGAATTTTTAAATTTTGTTGATTTTTCGATAGGTGCCATCTAAAAACACTGTGAAGACCACTTTTTCGATTTTTATTTTGAACGGTCCTTGAAATATCCTGGAAAATCCTCTTTTAATAAGCCTTTTTTCAAAATTTTATATTTCAACAACCAATTGAGATAGAGAGACGATCTAAGCAGATTCTGTTAGATAATAAAACAGGGAAGCTAAAAAATTTTTTTGAAATTTTTACACAGAGAAAAATTTTTTCACAAAACTAAAAAGAAAATTTTGAATATTTTTTTCAGTGTATTACCAGTTTCCCGCCACTCTATAAATTGCTTTTAGAAACACCCCTTAGTATTTACTTTCATTTAAAAGAAAAAAATATTTCAATCAGTTGGCGCAGCAGTGTGATATTCAAAAAATTGCAAGTGCACCTATATGCTCCCAGTACTAATATCGAGTACAAATGTGTGCAATATGGTAAAAAAACACATCATTCATACGCCAAGTCTTAAGTACAAAAATATGCTCTTATGTTTTCTTAAACATCTTAAGAAGCTATTCATCGATTTAAATGAATCTTCTTTTTGAATAAAAGTTTAAGCTGAGAGGTATGTTTTTAAAATAGCAAAAAAGTATTACAAAACCCGGAATACACTGAAAATAATAGCCTAATTTTTGTTTTATTTTTTGTGCAAAAATTTTTCTCAGTGTAAAATATAAAAATAAGTTTTCTGGGTTCCTTGTTTTGTTAACAACGATTCACCGTTTGTTTCATCTTTCGATCTATATTAGTTTTTGAATTATTTAGAAAAATAAATTCTATATTTTTATACTTAAGACTTGGCTGAGAAGAGTATTTTTTATTAATTTTTTATATTAATTTTTGATCTCAAACAACAACTCCAAAAAATCAGATAAAAATGTTAAATTTTTCTTAATTTGCTCGCAAGTTTTTTGAGAGCAATCCCGATTGGGCCTCATTGAGACATGGTGTTCCTTATATGGCCAAATGAGGAATTCATAAAATGCCTCAACTGAATAATTTTAAACAATTTTTTATATTTTTTTTATTTTATATTTTTACATATTTGGATAAAGAACAGGTTAAACCAAAATTTTTATAATTCAAATTCTCTCGAAGCTTAACCATTTTTTTGTTCACCTGTGTGGCCAAAACCGTTAGCATGGCTTGGCAATTGGGTCACTTACCTTATTAACAAAAAATTAAAAAAAAAAATTCAAAAACGTTACTTCTTCTCTTCTTCGCTCTTAAAACAGAAAGAAGATTCAAAGAGTACGGGACAAAAGAAATGACATATTCCAACGTTCAGCATATCAATGTCGGTTTGCACCGGCTTTAACTTTATTTCTTGTTTACTCTTATCTTGCTTATACTTCTATGCAAAATATCGTTTCATTTCATCAACTTTGAGCTGTTTTTATACCCGACACACTCAGTGTCGAGGGTATATTGCGTTTGTGTGGTTGTGTGTAACACCCAGAACCAGTCGAGATAGACCATACAAAATATATATAGATATGATCAGCGTCACCAGGAGATTCGATATAGACATGTCCGTCCGTCTGTCCGTCTGTCTGTATACAGTTATCTTATCGAAGGAGTTGAGCTATCTTGACAAAATTTGGTATGCGTGCTCACGGCGACATGAGTAAGAACAAGTTCGAGAATGGACCCCATCGGACCATTTTTAGGGGTACCTCCAGTACTAGGGTCTGTTACGAAAATCACAAAAACTGCTCTAAAATCGAAGTTTTTCAATATATTTTGATGAAATTTGATATTTGAACATGTTTCAAGGCAAGTATTACAATTTCCAAAAATTTTAAAAGTGGGCGTGGCAGAAAGGCGTTTTTCGAAAATTGTCCCCTATACCCGAAATTCAAATGGCACGAAAATTGGCACTCATACTTCCTTTGTAGCCATAAACATCCTGTCCAAAAATTTTCTTGATCGGTCCATTATTAAGGGTACCTCCAATACTAGGGTCTGTCACAAAAATCCCAAAACTGCCTCAAAATCGGACTTTTTCAAAATATTTCAATGAAACTTAGAATTTGAGCGTATATTTAAGCCTCCGATTAGAATTGAAAAAAAAAGGAAAATTGGGCGTGGAAAAGGGGCGGTTTTCATAAAGAAATTGAACAAAAGTCGATGTATGGCCCCCCTAATGGCCTTAAAAACCTCTTGAATATACTTAATCTATGGTCCTGTGGTTCAAAAATTATTTAAAAGTGTGTGTCTGTGTCGGGTATTTTACTGTCAGGCTCGCCTGACTATAACACCCTTACTTGTTTTTTTTTTGTGTTTTTTCTTCTTTAACTCATTTTTGTCTCTCTCTCTCTGGATTCATTTCAGTAACCCAAAACGTATTGCTGCAGCTCAGTGTGAATGCGTCGACGAAGCAATATTTTCGGTTAATCATATTGTGATAACGTTGCGGCGAGTCGGTGTGAAAAATCATTTCAAATTTTTGCCACAATTTTCGAAAAATACAAACAATAAAAACAAAATTTTTTTTTCTAAGTTTTAAGAACAATAACATAAAAATAAAAGAAAAAAAATATATAAGTAGGTATATAAAAAAAAATGTTTAAAATTACAATAAACTCGTATAATTATTTACTGTTTGGCGGCTCTTAAAAACCCGATAACAACAAAATCAACAACAACAAAAAAAAGGAAACATAACAAAAGAAAAACAACGAAATAACGTGAAGAAAACAAACACGAAAATAATTAAGCAACAAGTGAAAGGCATATTAAACATATTAATATACTATACGAGAACTTAAAAAAAAAGTTGCGTCATTTGAGAGGTCATTTATTTTTTTTAAACTATTTTTATTATTTTTTTTTATTCATTTCTGCAAATTTTTGATTACTTCAGTAAGGCGAGTTCAAAGGCACTATACGAGTCTGAAGCGCAAAAAAATTGTTTACAAAAATTAACTTAGTTAAAATCGAAAAAAAAAATAATAATAATAACTGCGGAATTGTCAAAAAGTCGCACCAAAAGCTCGTATGAAAAATAAAACTCTCTGCTGAACAAGTGATTTTTTTTTTCAATTTCAAGAAAAGAAAATGAAGTCAAAAAATAAAAATTAAATAAAATAAAGTAAGAAAGTAAAATAAAATAAAGTAAAATAAAATATAAAAAAAAATTGATCGAGTAAAAGCATATAGAGAATGAACATAATTTGCACATTTGTGGAAATGTGCTTTGTCGTGGTTACATAAATAATTTGGTTCGCGAATTCGTCGAAAGCGCAACAGAAATAATTTCCCCTTTTTTTTGTCCACAATATTTGTATTCCTCCAAAAAAGATTTACTACGATTCGGTTTATTATAAAATGCTTAAACGCGAATATTGCAACCGATAATGTCACATCAACGCCGCTCGAGTAATGTGTCTTAATTTCAATTTAACGGCTCCGTAGCCTTCTTGGCAGTCGATTGTTGCCAGATATTTAAAATATACCTACATATTTTACTCAAAGTGTAAACAAAAACAACAACAAACAAAAATACAACTCTGAATATTCTTCGAATCGGTCAAAAATGTCAACGGCACTGCCATCTTTCGTTATACGAATGCCTGACCGGAAACTATGCTTATTCTTTTCGGGCGGTAAATCGTTCTTTTTCTTCCTGCTGCTATTGACTTCGAGTGTTGCTGCTGCTGTTGACTCATTGGACTTTCTGGCGGATGCTTCGGCAGTTAATCGGCAAGCGAAATTCTACGAATACAACTGTTTCGGCGACAAGAGTAAGTAACACGATCGATTCAGTTCCTTGCCTCTTCTCTATAATCGTATGTATGCTTTGTTGGGGAGGAAAAAAGTGCCTTAAGTCGAAATTCGTACCAAAAGTTGATTCAAATTGCAATTTCAATGCATTTCCCTCCGTCATATTTTTCATTTCTGTGAAGCGAGCGGAACACTTATCAGATTTCTTGGCGGAATCTATGAAATGGAGGAGGCAGGAAATTTTGGATTTGTTTTTTTTTGTTTCTTAAGTCGTTGGTTTGAAGTATGTAAAGAACTTTGTCGACTTTGTTCGAGCTCTCGCGTAACTGCGAACAATTTTCTGAAAAAAAAAAAAACAAAAATATTCAAAAAAAGTCGTAAAAAATTGATTGACTTTACTGTTCCAAAACTGGCGCCAAAAAAAAATTGCGTTACGCTCGTGACAATCGGTAGCGAATTTCTTAAAATGGCGTATCTAAACAAATATTGTGCGATGTTTGTAAATACGTATTTGCTTATACAGGGTGTTCCATACTCAATAGATCAAAAAAAAAAGGTGGTGATAGGGGGGTCCAGACGGTCCAAAAATCGTACGGCAGGGGGGGTCGCAAATGCACCCCTGAGGAGTTACATGCAAAAAACAATATTTTGGTTTTTTCACTGGTGCTCCTCACTTACAGGCCGTAAATTCAAAATCACATATGATATGAAAAGCTTGGCGGTTTTCCGTTAACACTGCATACTACGATTTTAAATAATTCAACTCCGTTTTCTCTGGTACTACCATCTAAGCCTAAAATAGTGTAATTTTGGCTTTTAAAGTGATTTAATTCAAAAGAAATACGATCGAGCCTCTTTTTTTTTAATCTTTTCGAAAACTTTGAGTTTTTCTCTTCAATTTGATACCATGGTTGCTAAAAAAAACTTTCACAATCAATGCAAAACTAAGGTTTGAAAAGAATTATTTTGTATTTTTGACTCCCAGAAAAGTTATTTTAATCAAATTTATTGAGCACACTTTTAGGCAGCATGAGCAAAAGAAAAATCTAAGAAATTTAAAAATTTCTGAATAGTGTTTTAGTTTTACATATCCGCCTAAAAGTATGCTCACCAATTTAGTCGAATTTTTTCCGCGCCTCTAGCTCCTAACGAGTGCAAGATGGACCCCCTTTCCATACAATTTTTTGCTTGTATGGGTTCCCCCTATCACCTCCTTTTTTTTTTTTTTGATCCATTGAGTATGGAACACCCTGTATATTTGAGAAAAATTTTAAAAAAATAATAATAGTATAGTAAAAAAATATCGTAAATAATAATTGGGAATTAATAGTTCAAGGTTCATGTAGTTCAATGCAAGCGAGTCTAAAAATTACCCGTTTCAGAAATTAGAAAAAATCCTCGTACACGAGTCCAAATGGCCTTTCGATAACGTATGCAAAATTTTTCATATGGCACTTTCCGGTATGGATATTTTGGATTGGGCAAAAATTAAACAAAGTTCTCCTCATAGCCTCGGATCTCTCAGTCGTTGAAATGTTGGGCAATTAGAAGGGGTGTATACCTTCACTTTGGCAATCGATAAGCAAAGCTTACAATTGTGGTACAGGAAATACAGTAATCGTGTTAAATTCCGCTTAGGGATGAAGTTCAATATAATAGGAGTGTTCAGAAGGAAGGTGGAATTTTGTCGAAAAATGTCGACGTCGGAATATTTTCGATTGTAATTCGTCACATGCTAGGGAAAAAACCCAATTTGCACGGATTAACTGAAAATATAGTTGTTTTTTTGACATCTAGTGGCGATGCCGGATCGCCAAAATAAGTATAATTGTTGAAAAACATTGGTAGGACATTTCATTTTATTGAAATTTGTTTCGTAAATCACAACTTATTTTAGAAACTTATTTAATTGCAATTAAATTTTGAAGTCATCTTTTGTATGGGAAAATTCTCTCACGCACACATGCTAATGATTTTATTCAACAGAGGCTCGCTCCATGGAATTCGGCTAGCCGGCGGTCGGTAATAAAGGGGATAGTTTATGGGTAGTCTGTAAATGACACTTTCATCAACTTAGAATATATATAAGAAATTTGTTGTTTATTTTATTCATATGACTATCTTAAAACCAGACAAAATTACGACAATTGACCCAAAAAAACTGCCGTTTTGCGGACTAGTCCCTTCCCTAGGACAGGCCCATGTTAAAAAGGTCAGTTGAATACATTAGAAGTGGAATTATGAGGGGACTAGTACTGGTAACATGAAGGACTGACCGAAGGCTACCATTGGGTCAGTCCATATTACTGCAGGGGGGCGACAGCTGTTACACGTACACAAGTTAAACAAGTATAAATCTATATTCGCCCATTTACGTTTGCCTGAGAGAATACGCGTATCGATACGGGTTTTAAACTATTTTAATACGCGTATCCGGCTTGCAGGGGTAGCATGATGTTTTCTAATTGTGTGAGTGCAAAGAAGTATCGTGCTTTGATGGGAAGCTTTCAGATTATATGATAACGTAAACAAAGCTGTACTAAGGATTTAGATGAGTTCCAATAGAACATAACTTATTATGGTCTATAAATACTAGGAAATTTCCACAACGCACTTATACTACGCAATAAGCGTTAAGTGCGTAATTAAGAATTTAAATTTCCACTGGAATTTATCGATTAACGAGACCGCCAGACTGACGGAGCACCTGATTGAGGAACTGAAAAGAATACCTACCGTTTTTTCTCTTCACGGAAAATGAGCAAAAAACAATTATTTTATTAAAAAAATTTCTTTTATTCTCCTTAATAATACCATACCATAAATACGATATTTGAATTCTTCGAATGCAACTCTGCGTGATTGGGTTTTTTATCCGTGTGATTTTCAATAGCGCAAGGAATTCATCAGCAAATATTCCTGCAAATATTCAATATAGAGCGAAAATCACTTGTAAAATAAAATTTTTCGAGATATTTTAATGAAATTTGAGCATATATTTAAGACTCCGATTAAATTTTAAATAATTGGAAAATTTAGTTTTGGCATTTTAAAGGTGGTTTCGATCAAAATTGGTATAAAACTATAAAGATTTTTCATGCAGGCTCCATTATGGTCTCGAAATTCTCCAAAATATTGTGTCTTAGTGGTCATGGTGTGGAGCCTGCATTTAAAATATTTTCAAATATGCCTACATATGTATATAGGCACCTCCAGTACATGATCGGGGCCGTCACAAAAATCGCGAGCACTGTCCCAAAATCAGAATTTTTCGAGGTATTTCAGTGAAATTTCGAATTTGAGTTTATATTTATACCTCCGATTAGATGTCCAACATTTAAAAAGTGGGCATGTAAAATAGATGGATTTTATGAAGTAATTGAACAGAAGTCGGCGGCACATAATAGTCTTGAAAATCTCAAGGATACTCTGTATTAATGGGCATAATCTTAAGGCTTCTAACATATATGTATCTATGTAGGTATATAGCTTATCCCTTATCTGTATCAGCTAATTTATTTCAGGTCCGCCTGAATAAAACACCCTTACTTGATTTTTTCCTGGCTTATATTTTTTCCAGATATTCCCTGTAAGAGGGCTCTTGTATCTACATAAGTATGTATGTAGAAAGTTTGTTGATAGAATTCAATTACTTAAATTTCTTTTGGCTGAGAAAAGCAACTTATTTACAATTAAACAAGTGCAATTTGTGTAATTAAATATCGAGGTCCGAGGCCTTAGCTTCCGTTAAGAGCCTGAAATTACATTGCATTGAAAGACCCTCGAGGAGAGCTTTCCATTTTGGAGTATTCCGTCACGTTGATTCGTTCACGATGCACTCGATCCGATTTCATACTCAAGAAATAAGTCAACGCCGAAAGATTTGTTCATATGTATGTAGGTACATATCCCTCTAGTACCGGGAACTAGTTCGTAGCTGGTGAAATTTTTACTTACTAGCAAAAATGATAGAATATAAGATTACGACATGCGCAGATTTTAGTTTTATTCGTGCACTTGTGACGTTTTTGTTGGTGCTGCCACACAGTTGTGTAAATTTTTAAAAATATTTCTTTGAAAATTTTTCAGTTTTACTATTAATTTAAGTTTCTGAATGTGTTTTATTATGTTTCTTAATTGGTCATTTTACAAGAATATATTCTTTTAAGGACGATGTATCTATGTAAAAACTAGGCTTTGTAAAAGTTTCTAATTGGTAGTATGTTTTTCGAAAGACAGTGGCAACGCTGTAGACACATAAAATCTTTAATTTAAATTGTTTGTCTTGAAAATTTTCATCTGTCAAAAAATTTCAATAATTTCAACCAATCAGAATATTTTAAATTCTACGTCACAAGTGTACATGCGCAGAAGAATCAAATTTTGAACTCTGATTGTCGTAACCTTATAATCTATTATCCTTGCTTATTAGAGACCACTACTTACTTTGTCAACCCTTAGCCATGCATTTCATCATTTCGTAGGGTCAATCGCCGCCACATCGTTTACCGCGAAACAGTGAAAAGGGTGAAAAGCGAGACATAATCCAAAGTTTTATTTTTTCATTTACGCTTTCTGTCGCTTTCGTCCGTATACATTTTTCTGCGTTCGCTTACCATAGCGGCAGTCAAGTAAGTACCCATATACAGAGTAGTTCGGTAGGTACTTGGCCAATCGGCACCCACAGAACTGCAGGGATGCATGTAGATGCTTATGGATTTGTTTATTTATTGTGAGCAGCGCGTTTAATGTTTTCCCATATTTTTTAAATAAATATGCATTTATATGTCAAGCATAAAGTTTTCATGGGTATTGAGCTATATTTAGAATTCCGCCGAACTGCATCTTCACCGCTCTTTATTTCCCACGACATCGGAACGACTGAAGCGACGCCGCGCCGTCTTGGCGGCGTTCTTTCCATATTTTTATCGCTTTAAAATCGGCAGCTGCAGCATATGTCATATTTTGCACTTCAATTTGAAGTTTGTTGCAACCTATTTGTTTCGATATTCCATATTGTTTTGTTATTCATAATAAATGGGAAAGTTATTCTGTCGAATCGGCTTCTCAAAGCCACTGATAATATTTATCTTCATATTATTTTGAATTAAAAATGAACATTCGTAGAATTTGAGATTATGAAGTATTTTCAATGCATTCCGTGCATCATATATTTCTGTTTGGTCTTGTCGTTAAATTTGGAGGAAGTTGAGTTGTTTCGGAAATATTTACGGACCAAACTTGTTTAGGGGTATGCTTTGGGGTCTCCCGCGTCTCATTTGTGGGCATTTAGGTTACACCATCAGCAGGTAATATTGGTGCAGGGAAAGCTCGAATTGCACAAACATCTTTGGGGAGAACTATTGATCTCTCAGAATGTTCGGGATTTTTGTATTGAAAGCAACAGATAGGGCAGAAGCAAATCGCCATAACAACAACTGTCATCTTAACAGAATGTCCAGTCCTTGATATCACTTTTCCTTGATCTGCAATCAAGATATGTCTTCATTTAAAATCTCCCCGAAGTGATCATACAGGGTGTTCCGTAGCTGATTGCTTTCCTCTATAGGGTTGATAGAGAAGGTAATTGTGAACAAAAAATTGTATGGGAGGAGGGGGGGGGGGGGGTTCCAAATGCACCCCTGAGGAGTTATAAGGGAAAGAAAGAAATTTGCAGTTCTTTAAGAAAAAAAATTTTCACGCCTCAACGTTTGTATCCAAGATAAAAATTTTAATGCAGTTCGACAGAGAATTGTCAGACCTTTCTAGGCGTATAAAATAGTCTTACACTTTATTGCAGCTTCAAGGGTATTTGAGCCTTCAAATTCATAATTTTAAAATTTTTTAAACATTTTTTGACTTTGAGAGCCATTTTGGTATGAAAAAGGTCCTATTAACACCCAAATTTTTTATTTTATTCAAAATGCTAAATCGATTTCCTTTAATTTGGTGCCCCATATGTCTAATAAATGTTTTGAAAATAAGATGAGAAAATTAAATATCTAAAATTTGTTCACAATGACCTTCTCTATCAACCCTATAGAGGAAAGCACTCAGCTACAGAACACCCTGTATAATAAGGAGAGATAAAAATTCAAAATTACCCATTGGTGTCCGCTCACCGAAACTTTTACTGAACTTTGTGAGATTTTAATCCATTTTTTTAAAATATATTTTTTTATATTTGAAGTTTCCGCCGCTTCCGATACGATCAGATTTCATCCGTCTCCGATTGGGCTTCTGGTCACAGATGATCCAACGCATCAGCTGATCACAAGGATTTTCGCAATATTCCTTAGGGAAATAATATACTATCAAAATGTGACCATAGTGCCAACGAATTTCGATGGAGATTTGGATGAGTACGATAAAATTTATTTCACACTTGAACAATTGAGGTAAATTTTTCGTACCGTAGAACAAAAATTTTATATTAACATACATTGATACATGATATACATATATATATATATATATGTATATGATGCACATTATTTTGTAACCCCCCGTTTAGCGTCCACCAAGATTATCCCGGTATGGCAATGATAAATCTAGGAGTCTGGATGTCACCAGTCGGTCATAGACTATTAACATCGGAGATCAGTGATGCCGGCGCATCGATATCATCTGGACGATTTGGATGGTTCGTGCCAAAATCTCAATTACCAAATGAGACCGAATGGGACGAACGTTTGCAGTACGGCATATTTTTAGACCCCGATCATCCTGAATACAAGGCTTACATTATCGAAGACGCGGTTTTGCAAGCACTTCGTTCTGACGTCAAGTGAGTACCTACCTACCTATTGAGAGGCGGGGGAATATATCTATATATGTGTGTATCTGTATCAGATGGGAGCACTTCCAAAGTCCGAAATGTGCAGGACGTCAGTGCGTGACGCTACTCGCAGGAAGTCGTAATCACACAGCATTCGTTGAGAACCATATTAGCGAAAGTGGAAGCTATGTCAATGTACTTTGGTTGGGTGGAAATTTCAAGAAGAAAATTTTCGACCTTTATAAATCGTATGAGGAGAATGAATCCTATTATGGCAGTCGATTCATTGTACTCCACTGGATGCCATCGGATGTTATCGATGATCAAATCGAATTCATGCAAATCATGATGCCGCGCTGCGAGGAGTCAGATGCCCTATACGAGGCGCATTGCAAGTACGAATTGACGCCGATATTGAAACTATTCTCAAAAAACCTCGATACGGACGGTAATTCGCGATTGACGAGCGCTCTGCGTAAACTCTATCTAACAGAAACGGATCGCAGGAGTCTCATAAGTGATTTGAATAATCAAATTGAAAGCTTCCGGGAGCAATACAGAAGCTACGAGGACATCTACAATGTTGTCGCCTGCAATTGGTTGAGGAACAATAGCAAAACCCACAGCGAATGGATAACGAAAGAGCCGAAATTGACGATCACCATCGGTGGTATATTGCCCGTTAAGACCACAGATCGGGGTCATCAGAATCTAGTTCGTGTCGTACAACGGGCAGTTTCCGCCATTAATAACAATACGAACATACTGAGCAATTATAAATTTAATGTTGCCATCAACGATGGACAATGCCGGGCCGATGTGGTCCTGAAGACCTTCATTCATTATTTCACATTTCAAAATGTCTTGGGTATCTTGGGTCCGGCGTGTAGCGAGACGGTCGAACCCATTGCTGGGATATCAAAACATACGAATGTGGCTGTTATTTCATATTCGGCCGAGGGTGCTTCTTTTGTCGACCGGAAAACCTATCCATATTTCTTTCGTACGATCGGATCGAATCGGCAGTACGAAGACGTCTATATTCATTTGATGAAGAAATTCGGATGGCGTCGTGTGGCGGCCCTCACTGAGGATGGTCAAAAGTATACCGAATATATTTCACATATGGAGGCGATCATGAAGCAGAAGAATATGGAATTAATATTAAATAAGAAATTTCTAAGCGATGTCACTCCGATCGAAATGAACAAGGTTCGTAGAAGCAAACGGATGAGATAAGTTATCAGCTGGTAAATTGAAGTTGTTCTTTCTAGCATCTGATTGATTTGAAGCAACGACACGCCAAGATCATTATAGCCGATATACATAATCGGAATTCGGAAGTGGCACTTTGCGAGGCCTATAAATTAGGCGTAAGGACAACCGTTCAAAACTTGAGTTTGCCCATAAAACTGATCATTTTCATTTTGCCATTTAGATGACTGCTAGAGAGGGTTATGTCTGGTTTCTACCATCCTGGTTGTCAAAGCAATGGCAGTCGCCGGGCTATAAGAACAATGGCAGCTGTACCAGCGCAGAACTTGAAATAGTAACTTCCTGTCTATAATCAGTATCAATTAAAAAGATTTTAATTAATAATTTAAACCTTATTTTTCAGGCCTATGAGGGACATTTCAGTCTATTGCACACTCCGTTCGGGAATCCCAAGAAGAAAATGCAGGAAAACATGACCGTTGAGAACTGGCTAAGAAGCTTTCGCTCCCAAACTGATATGGTTTCGAATTATACTGGCTTTGTTTACGATGCTGTTTGGGCTTATGCCTATGCGGCCGATAAGCTGCTCAATGAAAATAGGGATGCGGTGGACGATTTGCGATCGGAGAAGGTCGTGACACGTTTTGTGGACTTAATATGGCAGACGGACTTTGAGGGCCTGTCGGGTCGAGTGCGTTTCGGCGAAGGTGGATCACGTCTATCGGAGATTGATATTATTCAATGGCGTCGATCGGCAGGCTATGTGGCAGTCGGGAAATTTCATCCGAAAATCGAGGGCCAAGGAAGGAATTTACATGGGAATGATGGAGAATTGGTGCTTGAGGAGCAGAAAATTTTATGGCTATCGGATAATCAACCGCCTGGCGATGGTACGTACGATTGTAGCCTATCGGGACTGGCGGTATTGGTCGGAGCGGATTGTGATACTGCGGCTGTGATATTAACGGCAATGCTTTGCTTGTTAGCGGTTATTGCAATTTCTCTGATATCTTTCCTCTTCTGGAAACGACGCTACGATAAGAAACTGAAACGTTCGGCAAAGATAATGAAGACCTTCGGAATCGATCTACTTTCGCCGTCGCGTAATAAGTTAAATACCCTCGATAAATGGGAAATACCAAAGGAGAATGTTGTCGTCAATCGTCGCCTTGGCGAGGGTGCCTTCGGTACGGTGTATGGTGGCGAAGCACAACTTAAGGGCGAAGGCTGGACAGCCGTGGCTGTGAAAACTTTAAAGGCTGGAGCATCAACCGAAGATCGTTTAGATTTTTTATCCGAAGCCGAGGCTATGAAGCGCTTAAATCATAAGAATATTGTGAAACTCCTCGGGGTTTGCCTGCAATCGGAACCAATCTATACAGTTATGGAATTCATGCTGTATGGTGATCTCAAGACATATTTACTGGCACGTCGTCACATGGTCAATGATAAGACAACAGACGAATCGGATATATCGCCCAAACGTTTGACAATGTACGCGATGGATGTAGCACGTGGATTGGCGTATTTGTCGCAAGAGAAATACGTGCATCGTGATCTCGCGTGTCGCAATTGTTTGGTTAACGCTCAACGTGTCGTAAAATTGGGAGATTTCGGTATGGCACGTCCGACATTCGAGAGTGACTACTATCGTTTCAATCGTAAAGGGATGCTGCCAGTTCGTTGGATGGCTCCCGAATCGCTTGCATTGGGAATGTTCACGCCAGCATCCGATGTCTGGGCATTCGGTGTCGTTGTATTCGAGATCATTACATTCGGATCGTTTCCATTCCAGGGTAAAACGAACAATCAGGTACTCGAATACGTGACAAGCGGAAAAACTCTTCAAGTACCCGTGGATGCTAAACCGCAATTAGCCGATCTTCTAAGAAGCTGTTGGAATCAAGATTCACGCAAGAGACCAACGGCAGTGGAAATAAACGAACTTTTAGCGGATCATCCACGGCTGTTGACACCTTGTCTGGACTATCCGGGCGCGCGGTCGAAATGCCTGAAACTGAAAGCGACGAATTTGAGCTTATACCGAAATCACGTAAATGCACACCCGCGAAACGGGACTCGACGCTGGACATTCTATCGCCGACGCCATCGATGAGCAACTTTGAACGAACCCGTGCCCTTATCGATAGCATGGAACTGGTCGATCGAAACATCCGAATCCAGTTGCCGCCGCCAAACAATCCAGACGGCAGTCAACAAGCATCGAACAGTGTTGACGAGTTCTCATCGACAACGCCGGATGGATATAGCATAATGTCACCGTTACTTACGCATCATGCGCAGCAGGCACGATTTTGAAGTCATACTGATCAAAGAAAGCAAATATTTTATAGTTTTTTTTGTTTTTTTTTCCAGGGAGCTTAGATTACGCTCTATCGCCTTTGACAGTATTTTCCGACAACTTCAGTACGAGAAATCCTTAAACCAAGAAGAACAGAACGTCCATTTTTGTTTATTATGAAGAGAGAATTGGTATCTGAACATAGCGAACATAACGTTGTGTCCGCACTGGGACCAGAAAAACTCTACATATCTCGCGCTTATTCTTAAGCTTAAGTTTTTATTGCCCATGACATCAAAACAAATATCAATGATCAACCAAGCCATTGCTAAACAGTTTCATTTGTCGAACAAATGGAGCCACATATAAACCACCGAAACTGAATCTGCTTTGCATTTAGAAAAGAACAGAATTTATTTATTTTTTTTTTTTTTGTTTAAGAAAACTTCGCCTTTAGTCGCAACTATGAATCTTTTGTTTTGTGCGGAGAGAAGAGAAGCACCTTTTTATGGATTCTTTTTCTTAATTATAAAATATTGCCTTCATATATTTAGTACCTAAGAAAGACTGTTTTTTTTATCCACTAAGAGCTGCTTTTGTACGAAAGAATAGTTAATTTGTAATTGCCATTTCTCTATGACTGGTTCAAAATTTATACAAAATTATCTTCATTGATGATTTATTTGATGAATCCTTTTACTGTAGGTCCATACTTGCTAAGATATTACGTTAAGATATAACATAACGATTAGAAGAAAAAAAAAATTGAATTTAAAACGCTCAAAGCAATTCTACAAAACGTTTTCCCTTTATTTTTTTTTTTAATTTCTATCATGAAACATTGCAATACGTTAAGGGTTAAATTTCGATTACTATGACAATGTTAATGAAAAAAAAGGACATTTATTTCCAATATTATTTCTCGCATAAAATCAATTATTTGTATCCTTATTTTAATTTTAAGTTTTTACTACATCGAGTCTTAAGTATTCGTGAACTGATGCGATTGATGGCTTTTATACCGTAAAGCTTTATTTATTATAAATATATATATATATTTACCTAATATTATAATTTATTATAATTAGTTAATATATATTAAATTGTAAGAATAATATCATCATATCATAGGAATATATGAAAACATGTTGAATTGAATGAAATGAATAATGAAAAAATTGTTGGACACTTAGATGGGGTCTCGTTCATTGTGGCGAGCCGTGAATACTTGGGATAGTTTTCGGGGCTTGCAAAATCCCTCCGACTTTCAAAAAAAATCCCAAGAAAATCGAGAAAATATTCACGATATAAAGATTTGAAATGGATTAGCCTCTCCCGAAATAACCACTTATTACTTATGGGCAATTCCATTCAGTTACATCCATCATAATCACTTTTTCTTTAGGTCTTAGCTCATAGTATTTGAAGCAAACAGGATGCGATTCTCAAGGAATTATAATTGTGGAATTTTTTAACAACAGTTAAGCAATGAAATTACCTAATTTCTTTGAATGGCTGTGACGGGTTTGACCTTTAGGACCGATTTGCGTGGAATTCATATATAATTATATATGTCACTCAGGAGCCGTTTCTATTTTGGCTCATTTCAACACGGTCTTGGGTACCCACCAAAATTAGCATTTTTCACTTAGGTACTCACCAAAAGTATTTCTCTCTCGCTCTTTTTTTTGCCTGCCGAGTAACATCTCTTTCTTACTGGCGCGAAATGTCCCGAGAGTGACATATATAGTAATATATGGTGGAATTGCCCTTATGTTATAATCTACTACCCGGCTTGAAATTGCCAAGAAAAATCTAGTTACTAGCTAGGGCCTAGCTAGGTAGGTAAGTAGGTTGAAGTGGCTGCCACTTAGGCCGTTAATCGGCCCATTGTGATACCAATGAGGTTTTCTTGTGTTTGTGTGAGTATATGTCTTATCAGTGGTTCCAACTCTTCAGAAGCAAAAAGCGCTGATTAATTTTGAAAGCGCGCTAAAAAGCACCGGAAATCAATGATTCCCAATTTCTAATTTCAAAAAGCGCTAAATCAACCAAAAGAAAGCGTTTTTCTATACTGGTCCATTTCAATTCCTCGATGCAGCCCGCTGGACTAATTGTATATTCGTATACCCTTCTTACATGGGACCCAAAAGGGTAAGATAATACAAGCTATCGTGAGTTTTTAGTTACCTTCCGACACGCACCGATGCAGAAAATTATTTCAGAAGTGGTTTAGAGCATAACAAAACTATCCACCGAGATCATTTTCTTAGTCCCCTTTGTAATTCGCCACTTTTCGAGGGGGGCTTGAACCCCAAAAGCACCCTCTGAATACGCTCATTGTTCCCCTTGATGGTATTCGTCGTGAAAACAAATTTCCAATCATTATTTCCCTCCAAATGCAAAACTACCCCGAGGAGAGGTAATTTTTTTCAAAAAATTCCTATAATTCTCACTGAATTCATCATTTCGTAAACGTATATAAAGAGGTGAATTGAAGAAATTCTCAGTCGTCTAAGTAGAGCTGGAAAACTTACGGAAGGTGAATTTTCAAATTCAAGCACCATCATCATCATCATCACCATCAACAACATCACCATCATCACCATCAATCACATTTCATCCATCACATCAACCATTATCATCACCATCATCATCACACATCATTCACCATCATCACCATCACATCATCACCATCATCATCACTCATCACTCATCATCATCACCATCATCATCACCATCATCATCACCATCATCATCACCATCATCATCACCATCATCACCATCATCATCACCATCACATTCAACATCATCACCACACAACATCACCATCATCAACAACATCATCACCATCACACATCACACACATCATCACCATCATCACACATCATCATCACCATCATCACCATCATCATCACCATCATCACCATCATATCCCATCATCATCACCATCATCAACCATCACATCATCATCCATCACATCCATCACCATCATCATCACCATCATCATCACCATCATCACCATCATCACCATCATCATCACCATCATCATCACAACCATCATCATCACCATCCATCACCATCACACATCATCATCACCATCATCATCACCATCATCATCACCATCATCACATCATCATCACCATCATCATCACATCATCATCACACATCATCATCACATCATCATCATCACCATCATCATCACCATATCATCACCATCATATCACTCATCATCACCATCATCACACATCATCATCACCATCATCATCATCATCACATCATCACATCACATCATCATCACCACCATCATCACCATCATCATCACCATCATCATCACCATCATCATCACCATCATCATCATCACCATCATCATCACCACCATCATCACCAAATGAAGGAGGTGGAAACTTCAATCGAAATTCAATTTGCCACTAAAAGGGAAGAATTATGCTACAGGAGACCATAAGATTTTTTAAGGATTAAAAGGAAACTCCTTAACTGAATCTCAATTCGGATTTCAAAGGTCTTCATTAGATAACAACTCTAAAATGGTTGATCGCGTCCTGAACCTAAGCAAAATTCCCAATTTCCAAATGAAATTTTCATGGAAAGCATGCGAGGAAGAAAACAATCAAAATCGAAGCGATTGAAAGAAATCGCAGCATCCAACGACGTCCAACTATCCATGCCCAATTGAAATATGATCCATGTCAATAAAAGTTTTTTTTTTTTTAACGCAAATCTGCTTTAAACAAATACGTATTTAACTATATGCAGTCCGTCCGGATATGTTCGTTCGCTTTTATCCAGCTGAGGTGAAACCATAAATGTCATTCAAAGTTCACTTAACATAATCCGTTAAAGAAGGATTCATTGGATGTGTACTCAACTGCAGATGCGTATGAATGTCGAAATCACTTCGAGTGGAAAATAACAAAGAAAAGTACAATAAAAGAGAATGCGCAAATCTTAGGAATTGTTTTGTACTACCTTTTTTTTTTTATATTCATGACAAACACATTTATGTCGTATGCATGACATGCGAGGAGTAAAAAAAATCATAATAAAAAATAAAATACTAAAAAAATATTAGAATACTCAAAGACGCATTGAAAGACGTTGGATTTGTGGATGAATGGGTCCAAGAAGCAAATTATAATCGGTATAAAATAATCGTAAAAGTAACCGAAGGAATAATTAAAATCGGGTCTACTGGACTGGCAACGCATTCGAATATCCTTTGCAAGGTGAGAAATTCCTCGATACAATATTTTATATAAAGCCCTCGAGTGAGAAATGCAATATCTCCCGATTGCTTGAAAGCTTGGAAATTGAACTCGAAACGATAGAGTGGGTCGCTGAGCAGAAAGAAAGAGTCGGAAACTTTTCTTCAGGAACGTGTCCCCAGACATGTTATTTATTTATTTCTTTTTTTTTTTTACTTTCAACAAAATGTCCTGTATTTCTCAGTTTTATAAAATTTATTTTCCTTTCCTCAGGATACCATTTTTCTTCTTCTTGATATACATAGATGTGTACATGCATGTGAGGATGTGTATGAGGATATTTGCAGTGGGTGTTATTGGGACTGTTGTTGCAGCTGCATTTATTCGTTAAATCTCATGAAAGATACATAAATATATCAGAAATAAAAAAGAAAATGGCAATTCGGTTGCCTTGTGCAAAAGGAAAACTATTGAAATATGACGCAAAAAGGCATGTAATGTGCGTAAAACCGTATTTAAATTGTCTGTGCATGGCTGCGACATGTGAGCGCAATCGAGGTCTTTAGGAAAATTCAATACGATGACCCAGATTCCGGGAAAAGTGTGCTTCGATTGCAATGAATATTAGGTAGGTAGCAGTGGCAGCTGATTGCTCACGTAGGAACAGTAGGTTGGCCCATTGTGATACCACAAGATGACACGACTTGCCCCTTACGATTTAATGGGGAAGCCAATTGGACTTCCTGATGAACCGAGCAATGTCCGTAACTTTGATTTCAGATAGCCCGGTGAGACTGATGAAGAAGGAGCACCCTAAAAGGGTCAATCTTTTTCTTGCTAGGGCCGGGCATTGACACATGAGGTGAAGGATAGATTCCTCCTCCTCCTCTGAGCGACAGCTTCGGCAAAAGTCATTATTTGGGACACCTAGTCGCAATGGATATTGCTCGAATTTAATTATATTGTATGATAGAAAATATGTATGTTCACTGCCTTAGGGGGAAAAAACGGCGAAATTGCGAAGGTGAAAAAATCAAATTCGTTGTAAAAAGAAAAGTCTAAAAAACATTTAGATTCTATCACCAGAACCCTCTATAGAAAGTTAAGAATATCGTTAATCAATGCCATTGGCAACCAGAAAAAAAACACAATCAATTGATCATCAATGAGAATATTTCCTGCAGGCATTCAATGCCCTTTGCACTGAACGATTTCTTATCGCACAGCATAATGGGTTGTGCTGAAAGGTCGTGAATCGGGGGAAAAAAAGGAAAAGAAAAAATTTTACTGGAAACCAACACAAAAGATTATGCATGACACTTAGACAGGGACACAGGAACGGATACAATAAAAAAAATAAAAAAAAAATAAAAAATTCAGGTAGGCAATGGAATGGGTGCTTTGAACATATGTGTGTATGTGCGATGGATGATTGCATGTTTAACCTCACTTGACACCTTGTTATCATGCCGACTTTTATCAATTGTAGTTCACCTCAGTGCATATATTATTGTAATAGAGTTGGAATTGTTGAATTGTTATTTTATTTCGTTTTTTATTGAAAAATGTTCACTAAGAACAATAATGGCATTTATTCGGATTCCTGGAAGGGTTATTCGAGATATCTTGAAGTCAAATTGGTTTTTTTTTTTCTTTTTCTGGAGAATAATAATTTTTTTTAAAGTGCACTTTTAAGGGTTTGGTATAAATCAATGTTGATGTAAGGCTCCTTAGAAGCTTAGTAGCCCAATGAGATTATCTCAAAAACGTATACATATGTTTGTTTGTAGGAATATGAAATTAAGGATGTTGAGAAAAAGTAATAAGAGTAGTTTTTTTCGCATTGAACTCTTCGTTTCCATGATACAAAATAAATATTTAAAATTGATTTTCTCAAATCTGTGCAGTGGTGTAGCGAGACATTTCGCTGCCCGGGGAACGATGGGGGCACAACATGCCGACTGGCCTCAATAAAAATACCTTCATAAAAATTGAAATATGATTTGTCTTCCCCTTCGACCCCCCTCGTTGCGCTACTGAGTCTGTATGAATGCGGAAAATATTTCAGGAGTAGGCAAATTTATGAGTCCGAAATTTTAAAATAATATTAGGGTCAGAACCATGACTCCGAAATGGTTCCGAAATATGTATAAAATATGAGGCTCCTCTAAATGAGTCTGAAATGTGTGAGACTCTCAGAAATGTGACTCCGATATGAGTCTAAAAATATGGATCATATACATATGGGTCTTATATGAACTCATTCGACGTATGAAACGAACCTACCTACACATAAAGGGGAAGACTCCCTTTGAGACTCTCTAAAAGGGTTCATTATTAATACTTCGACCAAGCCCGGATTATAGGATGGACCAAGTAGGTCATGGCCCAGGGGCTCTCAAACGTCATGGGCCCCGCAAGCAATATACATAAAATTTCTTTCTTACTGCAAGGGAAAGGGACGTTTATTTTGGCAAACTGGGACACCACTTAACAGCTGGCCTAGGGGCTCGACAAACCTTAATCAGACCCTATCTTCAACTCTAAATTAGGAATCACCTATGACTCGGAACCTTTTCTGGGAAGCTTCGTGACACAAAAGTTATCTTTCCTTGTTCTACTGCTCGTTGAGATGCCAACATACGCTAAGAAGGGCTCTGGGTTCAACTCCCAGCTCGGGCGTGGATGTTCTTTCTGCTCTTTCTATAATTTCCCATTTTTCGTGGTATCACAACGGAGCCAAAGTGTGTCACCCTTGGTGGCAGCCCACTAACCAACCAACCAAGATATAAAATTGGTTTTTCTGACAAAAACCAAAAAAATAATTTGAGATGTTCGACACTCGTTTGAGAAGAGCGGCATTAATCAACGTTATTCGATTGAGTCGAAACACTGAATTGCATCACCTGAAATTGTTGAAAGAAAATAGATCAGAGCTTTATGCAGGTCTATCCATAGAATTCTTGTGACATTTAATTTACTGAGGACTAGCATAAAAGCTTCATCTAATCTATTTATGTATGTGAAAGGATAAGACGTTGAAGGACATCTTTCGAACTAGAAAATATTTTTCAATATATCCTTCAATAAATGAATGAGAGTATGAAAGGAAAATCCGTTGGTGGAAATCAAATTCAGCGTCCGCACAAAATCTTTGCGGTAATAGATTTTCAGCTAAAGACCATAAAAGGTTGAAATATAAAACGTAAACAACATCGAGTGAAATGTAATTTTTCTTTCCTCGAGGTAAAGAGAGAGAGAGAGAGAGAGAGAGAGTATTTCTCTGTAAACCTGTCAGCAGCAAACATATTTCGAACATGTTCCAAGGTACTTTGTCATAATTTTTGAAAAATGTATTTGAAATGCGACATAGCGACAAATGATCCGGAAAATAAGAAAGGAAAAGCGCTACTAAAACGACCAGCCACAAGGATTTCAACACACATGCATACAAGCACACGCACACACACAGAGGCGCACGCATATGGGTAACGAAGGAACGAAAGAACGACCGAACGTAAATGGCATGTGACAATTGTTAATATGAGCGTTGTTTAAGGTGGAGTCATTGCTGCTGGTGGCAATGCTGAAGGCAATGTTGCCGATTCTACAATGTGGGACAGCGTTCGAAGTGGCCATATACAGATGTATACATACATACCGTATGTACGATAAACTCAAGTGTATGGTGGGTGTTTCTTGTGCTTAAGTGCAGAAATCAGTGCAACACTGTTAGCTCCGAATGCTCGGGATCGCCGTCATCATCAAATTAATCAGAATGCTTACGTGTATCGAGTGGGCAAATGCTGGGCTGTGGGGCTGTGGGGAGGAAAAGCGAAAAAACCTTTCGCAAAGGAAAAACCGAAAAAGAAAGAAACAAATATCTATTAATATATATGTACGTATGTATGTATGTATGTATATAATCCAGTGTAGTAAGAAGTACGAATCAGGAGGAAGCAAAATCCGGAAGGACGGAAGGAAATATTGTGCGAGTAATATTTTGACGGAAATGGAAATTACTTATTTTCCAGTGGTTAAACAAGTTGCGAAAGCTGCTGTGACACATTTTCCCCTTAAAGATTAATTTCAGAAAAATTGCACGTCAATGGAGAAAGTAAATGAAGAGCATTTCGGGCGTGCGATGATTTTAAAATTTATATTTTTTAAATTATGATTTAATTGCGTGTGTGTGTTTTTTTTTTTTTTTTTTTTTTTTGATTAGGAAGGGGGAATCTTCTGAAAGATACTATCAAAATAGGTAATTTGATAGTATGCACGATTTGTGAATCTTGCTACCACCCCCATTTGGGTTTACGCCCGTTACATGCATCGGCATTTGTCGGACTGGCAAGGAAACACACCTACGTACTAAACCTTAACCTCCCTTAGCGTCGCTTCCCGAATCGTGCTCTACGGTATCGTCAGATCGAGGCATTCCATCGTAGAGCTGAGATTAGACCGTTGGCTCTTCATTCGCTAGCATTTTACTGGTTGTCTCTTCTTTCATCCCGCCGTAACTGCAGCATTATTGCAGTGATGGCGAAGCTCATTTTACTCAGTGGCGTAACTATCGGGGGTGTTAGGAGTGACAATCTCCCGGGCCCCTAACCCAGGGGGCCCCACGCACTTGTGTCAACTAACTGTGTCGTCCAAAAGATATTTTAAATTATCGCAATTATATATTTTCCCACATATTTCAAATCAAATTCGAGCATTTATGAACGGCGCTTCGATACATCTAGATGTATTCTAACCTATTAATACGTTTTTATATTTAAAATATATATGATATAGGGGGGCCTCCGAAGAAGAAATTCTCCCGGGCCCCGCAAGGTGAAGTTACGCCACTGATTTTACTCCACATTTCTTCAGAGCTCACCATTCGTCTAACGATCGCCTCGCAAGATATTGGCCCGTTCAATGTCATCAAAAGTTCTTGTCGCGCTTCCATAAACCGTCCGCGACCTTGTGTGCGTGTGTGTGTGTGAATTCAGTCGCCATTTTCTTAATTCTAAATCGTTCGATTCACAAAGGCCAATCGCTTTCGAATCTTCTTGGATGGCATCGCACTATCAAAGTTTTGAGCGCCATTCAGGCCTCATTCCTGACAGTAAATTGAAATTTATTTTATGCCTGCAATCCTCTCGATTTCACAAACAGAAAAACTACAGATGAGATTTAAAAGCAAATTGAAATTTTTAGTGCTGCCACATAAAAAAAAGTATTTTACACGATTCAGCTTCATTGTTTTTGACATTAAGCGAATAATTAATGGGCGAGAGACCTTCAAAAACATTAACGCACTACGACGCGAATTGTAAAAACCAATTACATTGCATTGAATCGTATTAATTCGATTTTATCACATTATACTTTTTGAACTATGCTGGCTTTTATGTCGACGCAGCATGTCTCTCTAGTTGCCTGTAGCCAATCGTAAATAATAATAATGATAATAATAATAATAGCAATTGTTATAATAACACTCGTCAATGGAAAGCAAAATCGCGCTTGACAAAAGCCAAATCGATCGAGGGAATCGACTGAAATGACCCCACACAATATTCAGCTGCATACAAAGTCGAAAATTCATAATTTTTATTATTTTTAAATATATTTCATGCAGTGCTTTGTTGGGCAAAAATCGTTTTCCGCTTCCGTATTTCCCATACATATTTTTTTATATTTTTTAATATTTTTTTGTAGGCATGCAACAAATGTGGAAAACGAAATTAGTGAATCGAAATGTATGGCTAACATTTTGGCGTTAACATCAACTATGGCTCATGGGCGCATTGCCATCGAGTTTGTGAGTAGATCAAGTTTAATAGTCGATTCATATTTGGTTACCAATTACTTACATTTTTCATCATTATCAGGGCTCGGATTTTGTTGACTTTTATAAATTTAAAGCATACTTTATGGCGCAAACATTTTTCTTACCAAAATTTTGCGCATACGTTTAGCGAAGTTGAACATTAAACCGCTTTTCTAACATCAAAAACATTCATATTGAAGTTAAAAATCTATTTGAATCGTAACTTTATGTGCGTTGAACAAAATTTTTACTCCAAAAAGTATGCTTTCAATTTATGAATGCAACAAAATCCGAGCCCCAATCATTATTTATGCCATAGCAAAGCAAAATAATGAAAGAGAAATGAGCTGATTCGATTTCATGAATTAGTGGCCACAGAGCCTAGCAGAAGAGATTTTCTCATCCACTGCGTTGCTCTGTCGCAACTGATTGCTGTTTAAGACCATCTTTAAGATTTTGGCTACCTTAATATTGGGTTTCATTTAAATAGTTTAAACTTAACGTAGCTTAAACGAAGCTTTAATATTCCCGTATCACATTTACTCAATAGTTTTTTTCAGCTGATTCATTTCGCTTATTTACGATAATACAGATTTTGTTAACAAAAAATTTACGACTGTTTTTGAAAGTGCTCCGTGAGTATAACAACGCTTCATACTCAGTTTTGTCAAATCACCTCTACTTTTTTTTTAAATAGACTACAAAAAGTGGGGCCGAGAATTAAATTACTCAATTACTTATGGCTATATCTCGTAATCCGTTCAATATTTTAATTTCCTTTTGATCACAATTTATAGCTCTGAACTCATTTGAAATAGTTTTAGTACAAACCGACCCGAAAAAACTCTATCTAGTAGGTGCAAATTGCAAAAATTCTTAAAATTTGACGTGTTTTTTATCATATTTTATTTTGTATCGCCTATGGCTCCCAAGGCAATAAACATTTTATCAAAATTTTTTAATGCAAATATAGAAAAACTATAATTAAACAACTTCTTCATATACATGAACTGCATCCGAGCACTACTTGATACCGTTTTGCCGCTGCAAAGTTGAACAGTTTTTACCAAAAATCGGAAAAAAAACGCAAAATCACCCTTTGGGTATGCAAGAAGTTTTTCAATCCAAAGCAAATGGTTCGGAACCGTGAAAAAAATTTCTAATCAATGTTGCACTATTTTCTGTTCTGGATAATCTGCCAAGGCAAAAACGGATTTAGGGAGTTTTTTCCTTGGCAGATTATCCAGAAAAAAAAAAAAACAGTGCAACACTGAGCTCCATCTTTTGTTCATTCATTAAGGGCTCTACGCTGTAAAGCAGCAAGTAAATTTCCTATACCAAACACATGTAGAAAAAACGAAGAAGTACCTTGGCTTACTTTTGCTACTTGAACGCACACGCTGATTACAAGTAATCGGACTCACAGGGTTGCATTTAAGTCATACATTTTCTATATTTCTGTGGACCTGTCATCGAAATTTCAACTCTGATTTCCTTTCTTCAAAAGATTGAGCTCGTTACTTCCTTTCAATTTACTTTAACAGCGTTGAGCCCTTTAGGAGAATCAAAAGATTCAGGTTTTTTTTGGCTAAAATAGTAACGATTACCCGTTACATTCTCTCAAGCATAATTGAATGCAACACATAATGTGATTTCATTTTCGTTTCATTAATTTTTTTCTCTTGTATCTAATTATATTTTCCTTTGTAGTTCAAATTGTGCTGGCTGAGTGAGAGAATAAAAACCGAATTTTTGATTGGGAAATAATCAGAATTTGTGGATTTTGAATGCGATTCCGATGTATGGATTTTAGTTTTTTCATTTCGTCACAGAGCATTTGATGCAATCTTCTACATTTGCGTTTTTATGAACCACACACATACATATATGGGCATTTCCAAACGGACGCGACACTTAAATAAGCAATTTTATGTCCTGAATTCAAGTATGCGGTAAATAGTACTTTTGCTTCTAAATTTTCGTGCAGGATATTCAGACTTTTATATTTTTCAAAATTTCTATGCAGTCCCGAATATCATACAGCTATATACGGACACGACAAAACGTTTACTTTTTCTGGAAATGCCCATCCCAGCAGGCATTTTAGCTGCAAAAAAGCTCAGTATGAGCTATTTATGATTTGAAAATTGTT